>PVHY01002336.1:0-129604 GCA_004024945.1 Uropsilus gracilis | reverse complement strand
ATAACTAAGTAATGCAGATAGTGTTAAATGCTCTGGGAAAAAATAAGATAAAGAAAAGATGTAGGAAATACAAGAATATTAGCTATTTATTTTAATGTGATGGGGTTAGTATAAAAATACCATCTATAACAATTATTCAAGTCATTCTTTAACAATTTGAAAAATTGTAAATGTTGTAAATGTTTGCTACCCAAATCTGAAATTCTTCAGAGTGGTATTTAGATTATTTGGGAATGTGAAGTTTCCTGTTTGTGAAGTTGGAGTGTGTGTATGTGTGCACACATGTGTGTGTGTGCATTTATCTGGTGAACTGAGAAACTATATCATGTACAGTCTATCAGAACTGCCATTTCTTTGTGGTTTTATATCAGTGAAATGCCCCTATAGTTCAGCTGTTGCAAATATTTAAATCATTAAAATAGGATCATCCTTACCCAATGGGATTGTACCTGACAGTTGGTACCCAATAGAATTTACTGTGCACAACCAGCACATCTCTACTTGAATTAGCCTATGTTAAAAAGTTAAATAACTAAAACTTTGCACTACTATTAAGCTAACAAATAAGTCCTAATCTTAGTTTTATAGATACTGGGATAGAACATAGATTCTTGGATAAGAGACCAATAGCCTCTGAGCTTTATGTTTCCATTCTGAGCTTTATGTTCCCAGTGTCTCCCAAACGACAGTTGATCACCATTGAGAAGTCCTGCATTTAACTAAATCCCAGCCCTTTGAAACAGACTCCTTGCAGATAAGCATGTTCTTTGACCCCAGAGAAAAGCATTATTTTTTATTGTAATAGTCAGAAACCAGTCTGTCCTCTGCATGAGGGAGACATAAGCTAATTTCCAAGGCTGTTTGCTCCACAAACATCCTTGAAAGGGTCCAGAACAAAGATACCGAGACCTGTTTCTCCTAAGTGCAGAAACATAAAACCCATAGAGAACTTCCTCCAAAATGAATCTTGAATCTTCAATTTTTGGTGACTTATTTATATTTTCTTAAATTTTATTTTTTGCTTGAATTTTTTAATTTTTGTTAGTATGATTAGGAAAAACATGGGCTGAAATTTCTGTTATTATGTGCTCAGTATAGAAACTGTAATGACTAATTTAATTTACTACTGTTTTCATTTCTTCTGATAGTTATTTGGAATATTGTGGGAAATATGTTCAATGACAGGTAAAGAGAGAAAAGTAAAGGGGCAAATACATTAGTTTTAGATTCATTTCAGGTTCAGAACCATTGTCAAAACTAGGGGTTTGTGGAAAAGATCAGAAATTTTGTAAATTGTTATTTCCCTTGAGGATGGCCCAGTGGAGTCAGCCAAAAAGTAGAATCCACATTTTGGGGAGGGAGATGTTGGTGATTAAAAAAGCAGAGAATGAAAAGTGACAACTGAGCCATTAGGCAACCATACCGCTTTTAAACTCCCCTTTGACAATAGGGGTTAGTGGTTGTTCATTCCCAGGATTCTTCACAGAGATACTGTAGTCTTGGAGCAAGTCTGTCCCAAGTAGTATCCCATGCCAACCATGGTGGTAGCTAAGTTATTTGGAACAAATCACTTAATTTTATCTCAACTTCCTCTTCTGCATAAAAAGATAAAAAGGAAAAAACTTGCTACATGTTGCAGTGATTAAATTATTTAATAGCAATTGAGTGCCTTAGATATATACATACGACTTGTGGTATTTATTTACAGGTTTTTCAGTGTTTATATTTTTTTCTTACAGAACAATATTTTCTGAATCCATTCATTTCTATAATAGGAATTGAGGCAAGCTTGCTAATCATATTCTTAGACAATGACAATTTCTCATACAAAATAGATGCTTGGCTGTTACTTATTAAATTGGTGAATGAAAAGTCTTTTTATGGACTCTTGGAAAACAGAATAGGCAGGGATAAAGAATATCTGTGTTACTCTTCTGTACATAGGTGTATATGTCTCTGGGTTTCCATTGTATAAAAGTATGCTTTAACTTTTAAGAAAGTGCCTCTTGACAATTAGACCTGAAGAACAAACCATTATTTTACTTTCTTTGAAATTGTAAGTTAATTGACACAACTTACTCGGATGTTTATAATAAATTCATTTTCTTGATTCACATTTTAAATTACATTTCTTCAAAGTGACAGTTTTCTTCTCTGTATTTTGGCATCCAAAATAATGAGTAAGCCTTAAATCATAAAATATATTGGAGGAAAGTAATCAGATTTGAAAACATTGATCTACTTAAATGCAATTTAATTAGCTGAATATTTGTATACTTAAGAAGTCACCAAAATATATTGTGCTGTTAAATAGTTCTAAAACTAGTAGAATGTCACTGAGACTTAATGTTCTTCTAAATTAACTATATACCTATATCTAGAGATATAAACTTATAGCCATCCCTTTATTAACTGGAAAATGAGAATTAAGTTTGATAAGTACCTCTCAAATTTAATACTAACAATATATTGAGTTTTTTTTTAATAGCATGCACTTTTAGCATACAGTGCTATATATAACTTATATATATATATATATAACTATATATAGCTTATATAACTATAAGATAAGGGAAATATAAAGGCCATCCTTTCCCTTTTTTGTTTAAATACTAATTTTGCTGGACATAGTAGCTCGTGTGCCTGTAAGCTTCAGCCTATGAAGTGGCTGGGGCTAGGGATCATGGTTTGAGTCTCGCTCAGGGCAACACAGCAAGACCTAGTCCCAAAAAATAGCTGGGCATGGTGGCACGCACCTGTAATCCCAGCTATCTGGGAAGCTGAGGTTGGGGATTGCTTGCGTCCATGGTACCCCAGGCAATGTGAGCCTGCAGTTCCATGGACAAATAGCGAGACCTAGCCTCAATCAATCAATCAATCAATCAATCAATCAATCAATCAATCAATCAATCAATCATAACTAGCTAACCAAATAAATAAATAAATAAATAAGTAAATAAATAAATAAATAAAATAAATAAATAAATGAAAATAACTAGCTAACCAAATAATAATCTCATTGATTTAAACATTAACACAATGAGTACTTACAATAAGATCATAATTCATTCATTTTATCAATATGTCCTGAGTCATGCAGCACATACATTGAAAAGTTAGAGTTGAAAAAAAATACACACAATTTTGTGAAATGTCTGTACTTGATTATAATTCTTCTGTTTACTGAAATCATTACAGAAACACAATGCAATGCTAGATTCTACACCTTCCAGAATCATAATGAATTTATTGTTTATGTAAATAACTTAAGATGTGACTTGAACTTCCCTCAGTGAGCTCAGAACATCTAGAACTAATAAATAATAAGGTGCTTGTCTGCACCCCATTTCTTTATGTTCATGACCTGTTTTCATTGATAGTCCTTAATTGCTTAGTTCTTATTTCTCTGTTTGCGTCCATAGTTTAATTGAAAGGTCTATCATTATAACACACATGATTGCGACCTTGCTTAATTCAAGTATTATAGCCAGCTTCCATTCAAGGTAATCAAATTAGCATGAACAGTGAAATAAATTATAAATGAAGTAATAAAGATAAAATAGTAAGGTAAAATAAAACTTATGTATCTAATGATTTGTTTTTAAATTCATTCTCAAATGATAGGGGATCAAGCTGAATACATTTATAGTTCATTCCTTCTGCCTTCTAATGCTTATGAGAGCTAAAACAATGCATAGTTTTTCTTTTAAAGTTTGAGAACATATGGAATTTAACATTTTTTGTTGTTTTGATTTTAATTTTATCAAGAAATTTCATTTAATACTCTGATAAATTTGCTCAAAATAATGTTTTAGATTTAATCTATAAGAATAGCTTTCCTATCAATTATTCATTAAATAAATAGATATGAGATAAATGCCTGTGATTCGGATTATGATATTTGACTAAGGTACATGAAAATTTATTTCTTGCAACCACAAATTGCTTGATGCCAATGTAACTTGCTTCCAATTTTCTCAAAAAATGATGGTTTCTATTTTGTTTCCCCAAATTTTGTCACATCCAATTCAACAGAGATGATGTATGTTCGACTACAAATTAGGGAAAAGCAACAGTCCGTGTCAACTGAATCTGCAAATAGATTTGTTATGTCTCCTTTCTCTGGTTCCTTTCATTAAAGAATACACTCTGTGGTCCAATTCATATTGCGCATTATTGTTCAATCTCCCAGAGCAAAATGCTATTATATTGCCTTTTTCCCCCTTAACTACATTCTTTTGGAAATTAACTTAATGCATTTCATGCAGAACTGTTTTGAATTGACAAAAATCAGCATGAGAAGTAAGTAAAAATTAAATATATTTCCCAAGGGTTTAAATTGATGGCATAAACTCAGTAAATGAAATAAATGAAGAAAATCAGCCTCAAACTAGTCACTTTTAATTAAAATCTACCAGCTTTCATTACTTCACCAGTATGTCTGTTCCTTTCCAGTATTGTTTTTCTACATGGTATTTCCCAAAGTCTAACATTATTTTACATATTATGCTTAGAATCTACTTAGAATCTGCTTAGAATCTACTTCTCTTCCATCAGATATAAGCTATTGCATTAAAATGTTTTATTTTGCTCCATTATAACTTGATATTATTTATTGGGATAATATTGTTTTACAATACTGTTTTCAATTTAGGCTCATAACTCTTCTGAAGTGTATCACCACACCAAGCCCACCACTTAAGCACCCATAATCCTCCACCATAGATCTTTGGGTTCCCTTCCCCCTTTCTTTCCCACACCCCATTTCTCCCCTCTATTAGCCTCAATTCTGCAGTCAGATTTTCTGGACTTGTTTTAGTTGAGTTCTGTGTGCCCCTTTGTTTTCTTTCTTTGTACACAACATATAAGTGTCATCATCCAGTATTTGCAATTTTCCTTCTGATTTATCTTGCTTAACATAATTATCTCCAGGTGCATCCATGTTACTGCAAATAGTGAGATCTTATCTTTTTTTAATTGCTGAGTAGTATTCCATTGTGTATATATACCACATCTTTCTAATCCACTCATCTGTCCTTGGGCACTTACGTTGTTCCCATTTCTTGGCTCTTGTAAATAGTGCTGCAATGAACAGGGTAGTGCATTTATTCCTTCCAATTAGTGTCTCTATGTTCTTTGTATAGATAATATAAAAGTGGGATTGCCAGCTCATATGGTAGACATTTTTCATATATTAAGGGACAATGCTATTTTCTATAGGGGCTGTAACAGTCTACATTCCCATTAACAGTGTTTGAAGGCTTCTTCTTCTTTTTTTTTAATGTGAAATATTCTCATAGGTATGAGGTGTTCTTTCATTTAGATTTTGTTTTGTATTTGTTGGTGATATGAGCCTTTTTCATATGCCCATTGGCCATCTGTATGTATGTGCTGGAGAAGTGTCTCTTTCGTTCATTTTTTGATTGGATTGTTTTCTTAGTTGTGAGTTCTTTGTAGATCTTGGAAAATAGCCCCTTGTGTGATAGTGAAACTGTAAACATTTTCTCCATTTAGCACAATTAAACCTGAAGGATATCTTTTTATTTTGATGGTAGTTTCTTGTGCTGATTATTTTTGCTTTGCTTTCTCTTGTGGTTGGAGGGGACTCCTCAAGACCTCACTAATGCTAATGTCTTGGAGGACTTTGCATGTATTTTCTTCTATGTGTTTTTGCTTTCAGGTCTTAAATTCAAGTCTTTAATCCACTCTGAGTATGGGGTGGACAGTTTTCCCAATACCATTTATTGAAGAGAATTCCTTTCTCCACTGTATACTTTTGGTTCCTTTGTCATAGGTTAATTGTCCATATAAATGTGGATTTGTCTTTGGGGTGAGCTCTCAATTGATTCCATCAATCTATGAGTCCATTTTTATATTCCATTATCAGGCTGTTTCAATTACTATAGATTTGCAGTACAATTTAAAGTCAGGATTGTGATGTCTCTGTGCTTTACTGCCAGGACTGCTTTCGTTCTTCAAGATTTGTGTGGTTCTGTATAAATTTCATTGATGTTTGTACTCTAAAGAATGCTATAAAACTTACAGGGAGTTACACTAAATCTGTGTATTGCTTTGGTAAAGTTTTTAATAATATTAATCCCATGAACAGGAACTATCTTCCCATTTCTTTGTGTTCCTATTTCTTTTAATAATGTCTAACATTTTTCCTACAGTCCTATCACTTCCTTTGCTAAGATCACTCCTATGTATTCCTTTTGAAAAAATAGTAAATGGATTTGTTTTCTTGATTTATTTCTCTTTCAGCTTGTTGTTTACAATTAGGAACATATTGCTCCTTCGTTTTTTGTATTTTGATTGTGTGTTTCCAATTTCATTGTATGATTTACTGTCTCTAATATGTTTTAGTCTTTAATGGAGTTTCCACTGTATAATATCATGTCATGCAAATAGTGAGAGTTTTAATTCTACACTTCCTATATGGATTCTTTTCATTTTTCTTGCTTAATAGCTCTAGCTAGGAATTGTGTTAAAGATGTCCATCTTTGTCTTATATCTGATTTTAGAGGAAAAACTTTCAGTTATTTATCACTGAATATGTTAACTGTGATTTTGTCATGTGGCCTTTATTATGCTGAGGTGTGTTCCTTCTTTTCTGATTTTACTGAAGTTTTCTGTCTTTTTTTTGGTAAGAGGAAAAGTTGCGTAGAAGTTTAATAATAATGTGTATGTCATAAATATATGAGGTTTATATATATGTTTTGTGTATGTATGAACCCAATATGATTGCATAGATGTTTGATACTAATGTATATACCTCATATATACTATAGATACAGATCTCTCTAATATATACATATATATGAGGTATGTATATATATATGAGGTATGTGTATATATATATATATATATATATATATATATATGTGTGTGTGTGTGTGTGTGTGTGTGTGTGTATAAACCCAACATGATTGAGTAACTCACCCTTGTGGCATTAGGTGCCATTATAAATAGCTTAGCTAGTATTATGGAAGTTGGTTTGAGAAGAAGGAAGGGAAAGTCAGTTATAGCTTTTACTTGGGAAAATAAAGGTAATGCTGCCCTTTTCATTAAAAAGACATAAGGGAATTAGGTCCTCTTGCAATAGGCTCTTATGGAGAGTATTAGATATGAGCAACAAAACCAGACTCACCCAGCTTTCACAACTGCTTCCTGAAATCAAAATTTTGCCAAATATATATACTTTTCCAAATATTTCTTTCCATATATATATGTAAAAAAATTTACTACCCTGATACATATGTATATATGTATACATATGTATATATATGGAGGCTATATACATTTTATATGTATATGTATCCATATGTATCCATATGTATCCATATGTATATGGATACATATGTATCCATATTTTTTTACATATCCATACATTTTACATATCCATACATTTTACATATCCATACATTTTATATGTATATGTATCCATATGTATACATATGTATCCATATGTATATGTATACATATGTATCCATATCCAGGGTAGTACAATTTTCACCTACAATCCTGCTTTATAGCCTCCAAGGAAGTTTTATAATTCAAAAATTGAGTTCTTCAAATTTGTGTAAAACCAGTCTCTCAGTCCTGAGAATAGACCACTCCAATTAAGCAGTGCGTAAAATTTCTGGAGGACTTCTTGTACATGGATCTGAAATTAAGCCATTACAGAAGCAATAAGAGGTATTTCTATGGAAACAGAAGGAAAATGTTAAAGAAAGATGCAAACAGTTAATGCAGTTGGGTGTTCTGAAGGACACTAGTGGAGATTTCTAGATGTTGGGGTTTGTAGCATCTTCAGATGGCATCATGGTGTTAGAGGAGAAAGTCAGTGGTACCCTTGGGTTCCCCCGCCCCAACCTTGCATACTCTAAATGCCATCCCCAGCATAAAGTCAAAGCATATATTTAGTAAGACCTTCAATAATAAAGAACTTTAATAGGGTTATTGCACATAGAAAGAAAAGATAATAGTTTCCACTAAAACACCCAAGGTTACCCATCCCCTCATGGGTGAATGCCCAGCCAAACAGGTTGACATAAAGCCACTGTTGTGATGGACCTGACAGTTTGCCACAAGTCTAATGCACCTTCCAGTTGTAGGGACCAGGTGAATATAGAAGGAAAAGAGGAAAATCAAAATACAAGTCAAGATGAAGGCTGCCATTGTCAGTCATTCACAACTCTTCCAAATATTTCCTTACATGTCCCTATATCTCTGGTGTAAGTCCACGGCAGAGAGGCAAACCCAATTTCCTCTTGACATGAATGTTCCATGTGCTTCTCTCATGTCCTTTTCCAAGTCCCCCCTCCAAGTCTTCTTGCCCAAATTTTGTTTAACTTCCCCCTCAATGCTCAGTTCTACCCTTCATAAACTGGGTAGGGAGTATAGAACCTCCTGTTTTAAAATCACACTATTATAAAAGTAGGCGGTCTTTGCAGTGTCATCATGTATTAAGAAAACAGCAACAGTCACATGTAGGTACAGCCTATATTGATAATGTCTATACAGCATTCTTGATAGTGAAGAGCTTTTATCATAAGTAAATGGTGACTCTTGTCAAATGCTTTCTTTCTCTCTATTTATTGACACGATCATATGAGTTTTAGTTTTTGTTGTGTGGATGTAGTGAATCACATTAATTGCTGTTCATATGTTGAACCATCCTGGCATCCCTAAAATAAATCCCACTTTTTCTTGAGAATACACTGTTAAATTTTGTTTGCTAAAATGTGTTTTGCATTTATTTTCATAAGGTTTATTGGTCTGAGTTTTCTTATTTTGTAGTGTTCTTGTCTGCTTTTGGTATCAGAGTAATGTTGGCCTAATAAAATGAATTGGGAAGCATTCCTTAGTTTTCAATTTTTGGGAAGAAGTGAGGAGAGATACTAGTTTCTCTTTGAAGGTTTGGTGAAACTCTAGTGAAACCATCTGTTGCTGGGCCTTTGTTTTTTTAGTAGACTTTTGAGTACTGTTTCAATTGACATGCTTGTTATTCCTTTTTTCATGTTTTCTGTTTCTTCCTGATTCAGTTATCAATGTTTTTCTGTCCTTAAAATCTCTCAGTTTCTCTTAGGTTATCCAGTATGTTAGCATGAAGGTGTTCATGGTAGGGTGTGATGATCTTCTATATATGTGAGCTATCTGTCTGACTTCTTTTTTGATTCTATTTATTTGAGTTTTCTACCTTTTTTTCTTAGTGAGCCTTGCTAGATCTTTATCTGTTTTGTTAATCTTTTCAAAGAACTGGCTTTTGTTTTCATTGAGCCTTTGTTCTGTCATTTTGTTAATTTTATTTCTGCTCTAATTATTATTATTTCCTCTCTTCTAGCGGATTTTGGTTTCATTTGTTTTTCTTTTTCTATTCCCTAAGGCATAAAGCTAGATTATTATTTGAGATCTTCCTTGTTTCTTGATGCTGTCCTATATCACTACATAATTTCCTCCTAGTATTGCTTTTGCTCTGCTTCATAGTTTCTCATAACTTGTGTCTTTGTTCTTGTTAGTCCCCAGGCTTTTTTTTTTTTATTATTCTCATTTTATTTCTTTGGGTTTTTACTACTTTCTTTTTGTGGCTGATTTCTAGTTTATGTTTGTGATCAGGGAAGATACTTGACATGATTTTAGTCTTCATGAATTTATTGACATTTATTTTGTTATCCAATCTGTGGTTTGTCCTAGAGAATGTTTCACATGCACTGGGAAACAGTGTGTGCTTGGCTTAAGTTTAGGGCCCTGTAAATGCCTGTTAGCCTATCTGGTTTAAATCCCCTTGTA
Source organism: Uropsilus gracilis (assembly GCA_004024945.1). Classification (NCBI taxonomy): domain Eukaryota; kingdom Metazoa; phylum Chordata; class Mammalia; order Eulipotyphla; family Talpidae; genus Uropsilus; species Uropsilus gracilis. The sequence continues at coordinate 119,812 of PVHY01002336.1, read as the reverse complement.
AAACTTTTCTTGTTTGTCTGTCTGGTTGATGTGTTCATTGACATAGATGGGATACTGAATTCCCTTGCAACTAATGTATTGCTGTCAATATCTGTTAGTTTGTTACTGGTTTATTATATACCATCCTTCTTTGTTTGATGGATAGTCACACACACATATACACACACACATAAATGTAGTAACTATGTACATATTAATTTGGATTTTATTGAAGATCCAGATTAAGAAAGACTCACCTCTGGGCATATTAGTAAAGGAAATAGTTTTGTTGTTGGTAATATGATGAGATTACATCCTGGAAACTTTACTCCAATGCTTACCAAGAACACTTGCTTATTTTATAGTTTGGGAATATAAAAGCTTCCCCTCCTTCAAATCTTGACTTTTAAATGAATGTTAGAAATTACATAATAAAGCATTATGTGAGCTGGAAACACTTTTGGGTGCCTACTTAAAACTGAAGTTCTTAAAATGTTGAATTGCCCAAGGCACCATTGACATTTTAAAAAAACACATGTAAATATCTCTCTTTATCCTCTTTTTCTGTCTTCTTCTTCTTCCTCTTCCTCTTCCTATTCTTCTTCTTCTTTGAACAAACCCTGACAGCAAAAAGATTTAAAAAAAAAACTTACCATAGCAATATCCTTAGTATTGAAAAAAGGTATCTTCACCCCAAAATCAGGATTAAAAAAATCACCCCATCTCTTATAGTGCCAGACTGGTGAGAGATGGTATAAGAAGTATGTCTATTTCTGTGATAATATTTAATGCATCCTGAAATCCTGATTGCTATAAAATAGTTTCAGGCTGACCTGTCTTAGAGGGTAGGAACTCTGCATCATTGTGCTCACAAGAGAAAAAATAAGGAGTAAGGTATTACTGCTGCCCTACTTTCCATTGAATTCACCTTGGAAAAGGAAATTGGCATCAGAAATTTAGCATTCAGTATTTTAATTCCACATTTCTGATGAGAGCAGCGATTATAAAGTCATCATAACATCCAAACTCAAATGTACTTTTAAATGTGTTTGACCATGTCTGTCCATTTTACAGATTAGCAAATTGAGGTACAAAAAAAGAAGTGTCTTGTTTGTATGCTTAGTATGTCACTGATCTGAGATATGGGTGATGTTTCAGAAGTGGGAGTCAGCTATGGGTGATATTTCAGAAGTATGAGTCAGCTTTTGAAAATTAAGGTGTGAATTGGAGATATCCTGGTTTTGACTTCTGGTTCCACTATTTGCTAGTGAAATTGTTTTGAGAAAATTTCTTAAATATTTCAGCTTCACCTATCTCATCTGCCAAAGAATAGTGATAATAAAATCTTCATTGAATGCTTGGGAAAATGCAGTGGGGAAAAAAAAATATAACACTTTCTTCATAGATCTTCCCAGAGAAAATATGATGCATATTTAATCAAATCCTTGCAACAAATACTGGAATGAGTTTCCTCATCTGTATTTGGCAGAGGCCAATGAAATGATGTCAAAATACAGTTCCATCAAAGCAAATCTAGGGTAAGCCAGTACAGTGTGTTCTAGTTTTACAGATTTTTGTTTGATCCACGACTGGACTTTCCAAAGCTAGATGAGTTTGTATTATGTGTTTCATATTGGATTTTCTTCTCTGATTACTGGTAACCAGTTGCCTATAGAATCTAAAGTAGTTGCCCACAGCCCACAGGAAAGATTGCTTTTCTTTTGGTGGAAGTTGAGGCCTCCAGTTTTAGGAGACATTCAAGAAATTGCTGATGTTAGGCTTTTGAGAAAGAAAAGACTCCATGTGTGCAGACAGATGTTTAGGCTCTTTAAAGCAGCCATTGGCAATGGTTCTCAATGCCAGAGAAAGTCATCACTTATCATGCCTTTGGTTCCTTCATTTTCATAGTAAACAATGGCAATAGATCATGTAAGTATGCTTTTTTCTTCTCATTTAAGAATGAACATCCTTAGCTTGTAAAATAAGACCCAAAGGAGAAAAAAAAAAAAAAAAAAGGTGGACATCAAATAATTTTCTATCAAGTGTCTTCTGGGGAGAAACCACAAATTGAGTGAGCACCACAGATCTCCTACACTACTGAGCCCAAGGCAAGCCTGACCAGATGAGGCCTGACAAAGAAAGCTACTTAATTTGGTTCTTCTGCCTACAGCAAATGACGTAGGTCACTCATAACTTTTAGCATGTCTCCAGGAAGGAACAGGTACTACTCCCTAATAGGAGACTCATTCTCCCCAGAGAAAAAAGAGACTTTAGGCTGACTCTCTGTACTTCAGAAAACCAAACCTTGCTAATACCTGTCTATTTATTACAGTGTACAACTCTGATTGGGGGAGTAGCTCTTAAAAAAGTAAATATTGGTCCTACCTTTAATAAATATTTCTTAGGCCAACTATAAGTGAAAAGGTTCATGGAGATAGAAAGGATGTTATGTCATATTTGTATACATATATGTATATATTATTTTTAGCAGAACCTCTGGCACATAGTAAATACTATGTAAGTTTAATTACTGTTGCTATTTTTATTATTTCTACTACTCTCAATTTTGGTTATACATTGGAATGGAGCTACTGGGCTTCCTGAATAATTGTGTCTTAATACAGTGCTTCTAGATATGGTTTTCATCTCTCTCTCTCTCTCTCTCTCTCTCTCACACACACACACACACACACACACACATCTTTTGAGCTAATCTAAGGTTGGAAGTACTTAAATTACTTTTCAACTTTTCATCTCTCTCTCTCTCTCTCTCTCTGACACACATACACACACACACCACACACACACACACTTTTTGAGCTAATCCAAGGTTGGAAGTATTTAAATTACCAAGTAAAGACATTACAAAGGGGAGGAGGAGGGGGAGGAGGAAGAGGGAGGGGAATGGAAGGCAACCAGGTGGTGGTGGGAAAACAGCAGTGCCCACACCTAGGGGAAAAATCCTATATTGGATAAGCAATATATGACAAGCAAGGATGGATAAAAAGAAAATCTAGTTAATCTTTAAAAGAAATTTTAACACCAAAACTCAGGAGGAATAAAAGATATATTTTTTAATTGTAGTCATTTAGTTTTATGGAAAAAAAAAAAACCTCCCCAAACTGCCCTAAGTATTACATTCTATTTTACTTCAAAACACTGAAAAAGTTATCATTGATAAGCCCTGAATCCCTAATTGACATTTACTCTTTCTCCCTAAGCTCCTCAATACAAAAATCCTGTTAGGACCACATCTGTGTGCACTGAAGCCTCAGAATAGACCACAAGCCCTTGGCTGCTAGTTCTGTGATCCATTTGGTTACTGTCTGTTTATTACTTCAAAGGTACTTGTTTGTGTCTACTTATCCCTGGTTCTGTATCCATGTACTGATGTATCCCTCAGGTCCTTGTATTGGCGCCCATGTTGACCTTAGAATTTTCAGATTCCTTGCATTACATTTAGGATCCTCAGCCGGAGGCCAGGGGTACTATACCTTCCTAGTCCTGGGTGGGGGAGGGAGAACCTGCAGTGGCCAAGGCTGCCACTAGGTGGGGATAGTGTTAAAGCTCCTCCGTGCTTCAACTGCCATGGCCATGGAGCTTCCCTACCTGAAATCAAACGTGAACGTCCCACAGTGAGAGAAAGGGAGGGTCCCACATCAAAACCAGATATGATCTCAAGAGACGAGTTTTCATTACACATTAGTGAATAGGTCATTTTATTGCTTATGGTCGTGAATATCTGTTACTCATGTACATTGTATGGGCTTTTTATGAGGCGTGAAGAAATGGGATATTTCCTTGGCACCAAGATAGCCTTTTGGACCATGTTAATTCGTTTAATGCTTTCTTCCTTGAGGAGTTTTTCACCCAAAGGACTTATAGGAAAGACCTTTTGGGAGGGTTTATTTTCCTTACCTTTGACGATGAAATATCTCTGAACGTTTCCGAAGCCTCGTATCGTTTTTGCTAGAAGCCAGAGATGGAGTCCTAACTAAGAGACCTTGAGCAATGTGTGTTTAACCTCCCTCATCTTCACTTTCCTCCTCTGTAAGATTGGAATTGTATCGTTTCTCTCACGGGGAGAATTACATGGAGATTGAAGATGAAAAGTACCCAGCCAATTAAAAGAAATGGACTCTTTAAGGAATCTAAAGGTGATGGGCTTGATGCCAATCTCACACTCTTTGGGTTCCACTGGTAGTGCTGTCTGTCCTGTAGAACTTTCTGTAATGATGAGAATGTTTCATTTCTGTTCCGTATGGTAGCTACCACCATGTGTGACTACTCAACACAGGATATGCATTTAGTGAGACGAGGCAACTAAACTTTTAGTTTCAATGAAGTTAGATATAAATTATCACATTTAACTGATGTCCACAGTACTGGACAGCACAGTAGAAGCTGCCTGCCTGTGTGTGTGTGTGTGTGCGTGCGTGTGTGTGTGTGTGTGTCAAAGTGGAGAAAATGAGTTCTCAACACCTTGGCTATTGACCAAACACTAAATTAGGAGCCCAGTTAAGACGAACTTTCCAAATGTAGTCAAGTAGCTTTATTTCTTGAACTGTTGACATTAAGGGAATATCTGTGTTTCTGTGGGCATTAGTAAAAGGAAGGGAAAAAATGTGGCTAAGTGTTCTAGTTGAAAAGGGTTAGATTTTTTCTTGTTGAAAAAGGGCTTCTGGGGGATGCTGTCCTTGAAGTGCTGAAAGCTTCACCAAGTTGGTTTAGAGACTTCCCGCTGAATGTGCCCTGAAGAACTCTCATGTAGTCCTTCCTGGTTGTTTGCCCTTTGGACAATTTCCTGTTCTGTCCCAGAAAGGACTACAGTATGTGAAGCGCCTCCACCTACAAGAATATAAAGCTGGGAATATTTAGAAAGTCACTGGTCCTGAATTTGGAATCATTAGAGACATTTTTTTTTGGTTTCTTTTTTATAAAGTTAATGTGATAATCTCTTTATTTGACCATTGGTATCTACCATCAAAATATGTAAAATATTTTCTATGAACTAATTCTTTCCTATGCTTTTATGTTATAATTTTAACTTATCCTTAAAGCTGGATCCAGGAAAGCTTTTGTGAAGTGAGCAAAAGGTAAATTATGAAACTATTCATTAATGAATAGAAGCTTACAAAGTGCAATTTTTATGAATCTTCGTTTTTCTTTTCAAAATCATATTTCTGGGTGGATGCAGGGTGAGTTTGGCTGGTTGCTCTAAAGAGAAAGAAATTATTACATCTGCCTTTTAATGGATTCAAACTTGGCTTCAACTCAGAAGTAGGAAATAGTCTGGCGACAGCAGTGTGACTCCGGCTTTAGTGAGGGGTTCTTTCCTCACTTTCAGGTTCAAGTTACAACTGGTTCATGGTTTTTTGAGTAGCTGAGTGTTGCTCAACCTGCCTAATGTTTGAGTTGGGTTCTGAGGCTGATGAAAGAAAGCTGGGAGGTGGTATTGTCCAGGAGTTCTGGGCAGGAACTGAAGGTATCTGTAAAGTTGTCAAATATGCATGTTCTCAGTGCTGATTGATTGCCACCAACCCAAGTCTTGCCAATTCTGTTATTTAAAATAAAACTAAATCTTCTCCAATACAGGTAATATAGCTTTTCATCTTTGATGTGTAGCTCTCTGACTAGAAATAGCATTGCTTTTATTGCAGCACTGTTTGGAAGAAAAACGAATTACTTACTTGAATGCCAATGTCTAATATTGGGTAAGTTTTGTAGGTCACCCAGAAAAGCAGATGAATGGCAGGGCAATTCTCCATGCAGGGAGAAGCTGTATTCTGAGATGTGACCAAGCTGGGAAATAGACGTCAAAGGCAGATCACATTGTAATTTCTGACACTGTTGTGATAAGAAAAAAATAAACTTTTACGTGCAGAAGCAACTCTTTAATTAGTGCTGTTTGTTTTCTTAAATAATGTGGATTGGTTGCTTGTGACATGGGAAGAAGTAGCTGGACTAAATCCTTTTAACATTTTCTCCACTATGTCTTGTTCCATCTTGACTCCGTACATGATTTAGTCCATTTATGTCTATGAACAACCAATCCACACTCTGCAGCCCGTAGGGCCATTTCCCCCTTTACTCAGTACACCCTGATGATTTTTAAGAGTTCAGCTTGACTCTTGAAGCTCATCCACATGTATAATTTAATACTAATATTTGCCCAAAGCAGAGCTATAGTGCTCTACTGTTACAAGAAAGAGAAACTGCTGCCCAGATAATCATGACAAACTGGGGAGAAATGGTTGAAAATCAGTATACTTAGGCCATGTGTGAACAAAAGAGCTAAAGCAAAAATATTGTGTTTCTTATGTCCATGCTTCACTGGTAATTTAAGGATTACATGCAAAGTTGACTTTCTTGAGATTTTTGACTGTTGTATCATACAATTTACTACAATGCATCACTTTGAGCTAAGATAAAAGTAATAGAACTTGTATTAATTAAACATATTCTAGGTTCTAGACACTATACACACTTTCTTGATCCGCATTATTTACTTGGTTCTCACAATCACCCAGCACATGGGACTGTATTGTCCTTCTATACCAATGAGGAAACTAAGAGCAGGAATCACATAACCAACAAAGACCAAAGCTATAATGTGAATATAAAAATTTAACTTTCTGTTCATACAAGTTACATTGTCTAATTTTTTTTTTTAAAGAGCACTTCCTTTACTCAAGGACATGATTTTATCATTACTTTCTTTAAGTGGCAATTTGGGACAGAAAGGTGAATAAGCATTTTCATTTTCATCTGGGGGCAGGGTTTTTAAATTGTTGCTTCCTTGACCACTGCATTTTGCTTAAAGCAGCTCCATAAATCATTTCAAAAGAACAGATGAATTAACAATATGAGTTTTAGTTAAAATGCTCCATTTGTAATATTGTAGACATCATCAAGTAAAGTGAGGATTAAGCAAACTACAGCATTTATTTTTGCATTACAGTGTAAAATAACGATCATTCTATGAGAAATTAAAAATAAGACTTCTTAGGCTCTAGAGATAAATTGAATGCAACATGGGATTAATTTAACCCTAGATACATAGATATATACAGAGAGAAATAATATGTATGTGCTGTATGTGTGTCTCTATAGCTGCATTTTATTTTCAAATAAATTAAAAATAAAACAGTATATTTGATCCTCTCTACATGTGTAGGACTTGGACAGACATTGTTGGGTGAGGGTCCTGGCTGTAAAACAAGTAAATGCGAGAGGTAACGAGGTATTTAGCATTCACAGACCCTTTAGAAATATAGTCATTTATTGAAGCAAGATTGGAATAAGAAGTCTAGAAGACTTACTTATCTATCTGCTTATTTATGTACTTCTGTATTTATTTAATGAGCACAGTAATTCTTCCCAAGATGTAGACCCATCTCTTCCTTTCCTCTGTGGCCCAGTGCACCATTCCTGGTTGATTTCTTGTCTCCTGCTGTAAAGTGGAGAGAGCCGCTTTATAGTCATAATGTCAGGAATCTTCCAGGCCAATTTGTGTTGAAGCAGAATAGATTTGGTTTCTGCCTTTCGTTATTCCCTTAATTTAAAGGCTATTAAATTGTTACTGATGAAGTGAGTGGTTCATTCTGCTCCAGGTGAGACTCCTGGTAACCCACTCAACCATCATTTCTCTTCTGCCCCCTTGATGGAAGGTAAGTCTTCCTCAAGTATGCAAAAAAGGGGGAAGGACAATCTTTAATTAATTAATTAATTAATTAATTAATTAATTAATTAATTAATTGGAGATGTTAAATTTACTGATTGAAATTTCCTAGCATAAATATAGAATATCTTCCATTGTATTTGGCACAATGCAGGCAATAATCTTTGTCTTCCTCCGTTGTGATCTGTTTCAATGTATCATACTCCTGCCTGCCACACAAGGCCTCCAACCCATTGGGCTGTGACCTGCAGGAAGTGTGAGAAGAGCAGTTTCATTCTAGCATAAAAAGAAAGAAAAGAAAAAAAGCAAAAGCAAACATGGCTCTTACCAGACATCAGGCATCATCTCTAATGATGGGGCTGCAGGAAGTGGGAAATTTCAGTGGGAGACAAGAAAGGACTTCGCTAGAGTCCATTACTCTTTCAGAGGAACATCCTGGAGAGCCTGAGGTGGAAGGGTAGCCTTCCTTGGTGTCAGCATTAGGTACACCCAGTACCAGTGTCATGCTGCACGTTACCTTCAGAGCTGTGGCCCTGGACTTTTGGACCACTGAAGGATGGAGTTCACTCAAGGCCCATGCATTTGACTCAAGGAGAGTCCCAAATGACTTACTGGTCAATTGCTCAGCACCCCAAATGTGCCTTATGTGGAATGTGAGTGGTAGTGAATCATGTTGAAAGGGGCAGAAGCTGCCAACCAACAAGCCACAGGGGAAAAAACTTTGAAAATGTGGCTTCTGCCTCCCAGGTTCCCTCACCCATGTGGAGCAGTTGCCACTCAAATGCAGTTCAACAATAGGGTTTATAAACAAGGGAAATTAGTCAGGAAAATGAAAAGTGCTTAATGCCACAAGTGGCCAGTTATTTCACCTCAAGTACCATTTAGTCCAAAAGTCCCAAACGCATGTCCAAGATGGCACCCCTGCAATCTTGCAGTCACCCGGCAATGTCCAGTTCTTCTCTGGCATCTTCTCTTGCTTCTTCTCCAGTGTTCCATGCTGCCCTACTTCTCCAAGACTCTTCAGACTTCTTCCACAAGTGTTGATGGACAAATCAGCTTTCCAAATCCCTGGCCATCTCCAGGTACCAGCTCACCATGCCACCTTGCTGCGTGTCACTCCCCACCAGCCACTCTTCTGCTGACCATCAAGGCTCCTTGCCACCTCTAGCTCCCTCTTCAGGGGGCTTCCCTTGGCAGGCCACATGGGGCTGTTCTCTCAGTTTGCTATTCTCCTCTCCTTCCTTTCCTTTCCTTTTACTTTCCTTGCTTCTTCCTTTTATCTCCACCCTCTTTTCCTGTTTCCTGTTTTCTCTGGCAGTTCTTTCAGATTCTGCCCATGGGGGCATTTTGGCACCTATTCGGTTTTCAATTGTGTCACTCACAACCCTGTATCAGTAGCCCAAATCAGGGGTCTGTAGCTGACCACATGCATGAGAACCAGGTTGCAGCAGCATCGTGAATGAACTTGACCACCCTCCTGGAACCTGGAACCTCACTGGCTGCGGGCATGATGGCCTCAAGGGCACAAGTCACCCAGCTCTGGAAGAACAGTGTCCCTGTCCCCTGCTCTGGCTGCCATAGGGGAGGACCCTGACAGCTTCAGACTCCCCCACGGGGACTTGCAGCTTTGAGGAAAATGCCTGAGAGTGCTGGCCCTGAACAGATTGACTCCATTCCCAGGTCTGAGGGCCTTTTGATTTGTAGCCCCAGCTTGGAGGTTCTGGTCTACTTCCTGGGTGTGGACTAAAAAGGCATCATCTCTCAGCAATACAGCTGCTCTGATTTCTGCCCCCCTCGCTGAAGGACCGTTTCAATGTAGAAATTATAATTCGCATCTATGAACACATTTGATTTGTAAGTTCACATGAAGACTTTGAACATGATAATGCCTCCTTAGGAGGAAGCAGAGTCTTTCCTTCCTTTGCCCTGGGTGAAAAGTTTCACTTTCAGAACTGGTCTCCTAGAAAGTAGCAAAACCACCATTTCAACCTTCAATACATTTCACTCAGCGCTCTGAACTCAATTGATGACATCACTTTACTCCTCTAAATGTTATCTCCTGGGGGAGTTGGGTGCGGGAGGGGAGGAGGGGAGGAGGGGGAGGCTTCTTTACTAAAAATTTATTTTACCAGCATTTCCTAAACCTGAGAAAAACCTTTACCTTTCAAATCTGATACAATACAGACCTGACAAAGGCCTTTATTAACCCTTAAGCTTCCGCTCACAAGTTGCCTTTGTCATTTAGATATCTGCTGTTTGCCCCAGGGCCCTTTTTATCCCAAACTAAATAAAAAACTTTTATTCCTAGACCTGCCCCTACCCCTTTCAGGGTGTCCTGCACACCGCCTTGCTATGTAGTTTCAAAGCCAGATCAAACTCTTAAAGTCATCAAACTATTATTACTAAGTAAGCAAGTAAGAAAGTGATGACTTAAACACGCACTACATGATAAGCATGTGAAAATCTCAGTTACCCCATTACATGTGCTACAAAATAAACATTAAAAAAAAACCAGGAACCACAGTTCCAAAGCTGTCCCCTGGTCACCTTATCCTGGTCACATGTCCAATCAATCTGAGTTCACCAGCATGTGTTCCAAAAGCAGGACATTCTCTTTCCTCCTTGGCATCTGTTTCGACTTTCTCTAAACACGTGGTCCAGGATGTGACGTTCCTCTTCTCTTTTAGTGTCCCTTTCCCTGTTGTGAGGCATAGTATGGATCTAACTGAAAAAAGCAAGCCCTGCAAATCTGAAAATTTCCAAACAAATGAACTCTGCAGACAAAGTGTTAACTATTTTGTGCAAAAGCAGATTTGGAATATTGAAAAATTGAGGGCAAATACCCTTGACCTTATTTTCTTTTTAAAGCATTATTTTTGAATACTTTCCTCCTTGGTCAGTTTTTTTCCTATTAAGATAAAGTCATCTTTTATCTATGATAAGACCTAAAGGAGGTTTTATTGCATCAATGTCAATTTGTGAGTAATAAAAAATAAGTGGAAACTCTCATTACCTCCTGTGGAAAAAAAAATGTACTCTTTATTAGCAAATTGAGTCTCTTCTGGCTTGTAAAGTGTCAAAACGTATGTTCCTGGGCAAAAAAATAAAAGCAAAAGAAATTTAACAGAATGAAACTCCAGTAGAGGAATATATTTCCCTGTGTATACCGAGGGACAGAAACAAATGTAAAAGATTGGAATGAACATTGCAAATTGTATTAGAACAGAAGACTTAAAATGTGTCATCAAATTGGGAGCTTTTTGTGAGGAAAGTGACAAATGTGCGTATCTCCCAAGATAATGTACTGCATGCTTTTTTTTTCAGTAGCTAATTTAACTCTTCCATTTTACAGTGTGTGTGCTTCTGTTCTCACATGATTAGCCAATGCAGACATTCTCACTGAAAGGTCAGCTTTAGCGGGCATCATTTACTGGCATGTAAAACAAACTACTTTAAATACAATGACTTTTTTTTTAATGATGACAAAACACCACTTTGTTTTGAGACCTGCATTGTCTCCCTGGGGCCCTCTGCTTTGGCTGCCTTTAAAGACCCCACTGAAACTCTACTATAACTGCTACTAAGGTGTGTTTTATTTTTTCCCCACCACAAACTATTCTTTACAGAAGAATGTTAATTAGTAACTGATAGATATAAAGATTGCCAGTGACAGCCCATTAATTCCATTTACTTTAATAGGACTTAGAACTTAGCTTGCAGTACAGCTGTATTCAGGCTGGATTATAAATGTAATTTTTTGCATCATTAACTTCCCTGATTAATCTTAGACAGCAAATGCATAATTATCGGGGGAAAAGCCACCCACTTTTGCAGCAAGGAGTCCAACTTGCAAAGTTGTGCTTTTGCAGCCTCCTTCTTAACATGGTAAGTAGTCCAGATTTGTATAAGGAAACGATTGCTTTCCCTTGCTTAAAGGTTAACTCAGACAAGGTAGTTACTGCTTCAGAAAGTAAATCATGTGTATGGTGTATGTGTATATACATGTGTACACATGTGCACAGCACACACACAGCCACATAACCTTGCTTACCTGCTGAGTTTGATTTACAATGAGTTCGTTTACAAGGGTTTTTATAGTAATAACACACCATTGGTAGTTTGCGTATGCAGTTTTCCATTTTGGGACCGATAGTCCCCTGCCAGTTCTGCCTCTGAGCCTCTTGTGGAAAAGTACCTTTTACAGTGACATTTCAGGGGTGAAGTGTGCTGGCAAGCATTATATCACACAGCTACCCATGTTCATGCTGGGCTTATGACTCAGGCTTCAGAATGTTGGGCAGAACTAAAACCCTGAATCAAACAGGCAAAGGGCCTACGAATGAGAAACTGGTGAGAGGAGATTAAAAGACTTGGCTTGCCATTCTGGGCTACTTGGTGCTAGAAGGACAAGCCCAGGTGCTAAAGGGAACACCCTGGCAGAGCAGTAGCAGGAATCTGAGACTGTGGCACCAGCTTCCTTGAGGGAGACTAGTCATTGGCTTGTTAGTATAAGATGGCACTTCATTAGCATGAGACTTCCTGCTAAGGAAGATGGAAAAGTCGAAGATGGAAAAGTCTCACCCCCGTTGCTTATTTATTAACCCAAAAAAGTCAGTAAGAAAGGACTGGGTGGAGGGTGTAAAGAAAGGGGAAATTTTTTAATTGGCCGAAAGGAGACTTTCTGGAATAGGTTTTAAGGTTTCATCTGAAAAGCAATCAGACTCCTTTTAGCCATTGCCCTTGTATTTTGAATGCAAGAGGTGGAGCACAGAGTGTCTAGATTCCTTTCGGCCTCATTGTAAAATCCTAACTAGCCCAAAATCTCTGACTGCTTTTGTTTGCAAACATGAACTTCAGATGCTGTATCCCTCAGGTCCCCTTCATTGCTTTCTAAAATAACCTTCCCTTCCACTAAAATATATGCACTTATTCTGCTAACAGGCTGGTGCATACTCATAATGCTATTTCCTATGGGCTTTCAGATAAGTGGCACAAACCTTTGCATTATATATATTTTTTAAGTTTTTATTGTGTAATTATACAATATTGATCATGTTGTATGGTTGTATTGTAGCCCTTATTCCCCATCTCACCTTCCCCTCTTCCCCCTCTGGTCTACTACCATTCCTCTTGCTGCAGGCTGTTGGTCCATGTTTGGTCCACTAGTCTTTTATTTTTCTGGACTCAAACTCCTGGACAACAAAATGAGCCTGCTCGGGTCTCCAGGAGTAGCTGAGGCAGATAATCAGGCTGAGCACATCGGGAACTTATAGGGCGGATGTGCACTTCTCCAGGATCATTTCTGGTGTCTGTCACCTGTTGCTGGTTCTATGCCATACGGTTCTGATATCTGCATTTGGGAATCCAACTCCCAGCCGCTGGCAGTGGAGGTGTTCCCTGCTGGGACTACATTCTATTTGTTGATATCACACATTGAACAGCTGTCTTCATACACACGAACTAGTCATCTCTGCTCTCTCCCCTCATTTTTCCTAACACATGGTCACATTGCTATTACTAGACACACAATACAGCTACTAAATTTCTAGGCATCTCTTTATCTCAGCATCTTATCAATGAGATCAGGGCATAATGGGTCATAATGGGTCATCCTCATCGTCACCCCTGAGCAGGGCTTGGGTGAGAACACTAGAGCTGTGGCAGCTTTTTTAGCCCTTTCCTCCATTTCTCCAACTGTGACCTGTTCATGAAGACTTTCATGGAATAGAGCCTCCTTTGACAGCATCAGCCGGTTTGTGATTTGTCCGGGTTGTTTCTGTTGGGTGATGGGGTATGAATTTAGCAAGGAAAACTATAGTCATATAGTTAAATAGTTAAATATAGTTAAATATAGTTAAATATATATATATCATATATAAATATACTATATATATAGTTAAATATACCTATAGTTAATACCTATAGAGTACCTGTAGACTATACCTATAGTTAATACTATACCTATAATTAATACCTATACAATACCTATAGAATATACCTATAGTTAAAAAGATAAACTCACACATATATAAAGGTGAAGGCTTGAAGAAGATGAGATTTATTTTAAGTCTTTTCGACACATTACTTCATATTTGGTAGACTTCTGTTATTTTTCCCATCAATTTTGCCCTTATTAAAAATTACCATATTTGCTCATGTCTCTCAGTTTATTCTTTATGCTTCAAGAAACTAAGGCATATTGATTTCTATGATGTGATTGTTTTTATTAAAAAGAATTTATTAGTTGCTCAGTTTCTGTGCAATATCGGAATATAAAGATGATTCAGATACCACTCTGAATTACCCAATTCATTCCTAGGGTACTATACATTCATTTGCCACAAGTTACCACCCATTGGGTGTTTTAGAACAGCAAATATGGTATGCTCTTACAATATTAGAGGGCAGATTTAGATTTCAGAATCAGAAAGGTTGGTTCTTTCTGAAAGCTCTAGAGAAGTATCCTTCATTGTTCTTCCTGGTTTCCGTTGGGTCCTAAGACCCGTTGAACTCCTTGGTTTATGGTCCCATCACTCTAATCTCTTCCTCCAGTCTTCACTTGCCCTTCTTTCTATATACACATGTGAAATCTCTTCTTCCTCTTTATAATTGCACTTTTCAGAAATTCACTTTTTGACAGGTTGTTAGTTTTAACTGATAAAGAACTATTTGTGATTTGCAACACAGTACATTATTGAGGTGAATTTAGGAATGAACTTGTGTTTTGCTACAGCTGGTTTTTTTAGCATAGAAGCCCACCTGGATAATCCAGGAAGATCTGATCTCAAGATCAGGAACTTAATTACATTAAGTTCCCTTTTCCCCAAATAAGCCGATGTTTATCCTTGCTATGTAAAGTCATAGTCACAGGGCCAGAACATGGGCAAATCTTTTGGGAAGCTACTTCTCAACTCACTATGTGGGAGGGAAAATATCATGGTATCAGAAATTCAGCTTCCATTCTCATTGGAGTACAAACATATATTACTTCAGCATCAAAATCCTTTGAATGAAGAGGTAGAAGGGACTTTAAAGATGCTTGAGGCACAGAAAGCTGACTGACAACTTGTCTGACAACACACCACTTCTTCAAAGTGCAAGAGGGAGAGACCGGTGGCTCAGCTCTGGGTTCAGGCTCTTCCTTATGCCCTGTTATTTGTCTCAAAATATTAATTCAGACTCTAGATCAATGTGTTCTGTTCAAGAGGTTGATATAAATCAGAGCATACTAGGAAAGACCCCCAACAGTGTAAGGGGAAGAGAGGGTGCATACCCCAGGTTGAATTGGCTTCACATTCATTTGCTGTTTTAACCTGAGATGATTTTCTTAAGTACCCTCAAGCCCTGAGTATCTGTAAAGGGTATGATGGCACCTTTCTTTTGTTTTTTGTTTTTTTGTTTGTTTGTTTTTTGTTGTTGTTGTTTGTTTTGTTTTGTTTTCTACAGATACAGAGAAATTTCTGGATTATAGGAGCACTCTGTACATTAATGTCAATGACAAGTCTCTTACCCTCTCTATTAGGGATTCTTGAGAGGGGTTCATGTTTATGGGAGGACCTAAGTGTTGGGGTCTTTTGAAGGTCTTACAACATTTTAATTACAGAATTGGACTCAAACTCAAGTCTATGGAACTTCAGTTTTTTATACACATAGTCTGTATTGCACCTCCAATTCTTGCCAGAAAAATTTCCTGAAAAACCTAGATATTGTTCTTGTTATCATGTGGGGTTTTGAACATAAAAGTCAAGCATCAAGACATATTGCTCTTAACTGTATTAAGTAGAAATGAAAATTTGTTGTCTTTTGTGGCTAGAGAAGGCATAATTCTTTATTACTGAACACAGGAAGACTTATAAATGTAGAAATTGTTAATATTGGCACAGATTTCAAGGTCAGAGAAGAGATAACTGAAATTCAGACCCTGGCAAAGAAGGAAACTATTAGCTTGTATTTTTAAGATATACCATCGGGACAAAATCAATGTGCTCTTGTGATTTAATCAATGTGGTGAGTTCTAACTTTGTTGAAGCCTTCAAAAAAAAAGTAATCAGCAAAGAGGAAGTAATAATTTGCTTTTTTGCTGCAATGAAGAACACTTTTGCAGACTCATAAGTGCAGATAATGTACACGTGCTTTTTATGACACTTTGAATTCCCAGTTCAGAATGACCTGTATCAACAATTTATTATATTTCCAGAGCATAAAAAAAAATCATGAAAATTATTCTGGTCTGCATATTTAGGCTCCAGACTAGGGGTAATGAGTATGTCATAGCATATCTCTATGTGTGCACAATAGATTAATCTGTCAGTCTTTCTATGTTCCCAAAGCTACTCACTGTGATTTGGAGTCATTTTAAGAAACCATTTACTAAATCTAACAACCATCAGGAAATAAACAGGAGAACGTGAGTTGTTTTTTTAATTTTTTAAGTGGTAAAATGAGTTAAAAACATGGAGAGACAGCTGTGATTGCTAGACTAAAAGTGCCCTGTTTTTTAGAGGTCATTTTAGGAACAAAAATGTGTTTTACTGTGACTAGTTATTTAGCATAATAGGAGAAGATTTCCTCTTCTGCAAGGAAATTGATTTTCTGATGGAAGATACTAAAGAATATCTTTAGTATCAGTGAAGAAGCAAGTAATCTAATCCTGTCTGTGAGTCAGGTGTCTGTATATTCCCAACAATAAACAAGAATCCACCCATTCTTTTCCCTGTTTCTGGTACCCAGGTTCTTCTTCAAGGGAGTAGCATGAATTACGGCCATTCCAGATTCTCAAATCACCTCCTATTGTGTATTGTTACCCCTTCAGGCGACCTTTATTTTCATCCCATTATGCTTATTATATTATTAAATTGCATTTTCTTCTTTAAATATTTAATTTTATTCATTTTTTATCTTAAGGGGGAGGGAAGTCTCAGATTATTTTATTTTATTTTTTAAATTCTAATAGATTTCAGTTTATTTAAATGGAGCAAATTTGATGCCTGATTACAATTTTTCTTTCCTGTTTTCCATGCATTAATTCTATTCCTTAATTTTTTTATTCATTAATTCTGATTAGCCCTTCAGAAAGCTGTCTGTTCATAATCTAGGTAATAAACAAAACTGCTCAGACTCCTGAAGCTACAAAGATTAGCTTGTTATGCCTTTTCCCCCTTTTCACTGAATAATGACTTTTTCCCAAATGAATCAAGGTTTAATTTTTTTTAACCATCCTCTCAACACACACACACACACACACACACACACACATACCCCTTTTCTATGCTGTTATTGCCCCCAGAAATGAGATGGAGGAGGCTTTCTAAGACTGGCCACAGGAACCCTAACCATCTGATGATCTTTAAATGAAAAGTGAAAGATGACACATCAGGACCAAAGCAATTGCAACAAAGCTGGTTTTGGGGAGCTGAAACAAATGGTAGAGGCAGCAGGAGAGGACAAGGTCAAGAACACTGAGGGGTGAAAACAAGAAATATACACTAAATGAAAGACAATCACATTTCCTGAGTTTTTGCTAGGTGAGACTTGGTGCTACATTCTAATAAGACTACAGATTTGTATAACATGCTGTGAAGAGTGAGGTATTCTGTCCTCTGTTGTATTAGCTGCTGTTAGGAGTAGTTACCCCTGCTATTAAGCTTTCCAGCTTTCCTTGGGAAGACAGATGTCTGAGTTCCAGGTAGAGTTTGGGACTGGAACTAAACCTAGCAAAAAGAAGTCATCTTCTGCCATTTTCCTGCATATCTCTTTCTATTTCCACGTGATTAGAGGCAAGAGAACTCCAAGAGTGACTGTCAAGGATGGCATTTTGTCCATCCCCAAAGACCCATCCTGAAGACCTAAACCTCAGGACTTCTGCATTTAAAAGTAGGGCCTTATTTACCTAACAGAATGTTACTGGTTTGTCAACTGTACATCTCAGGGGTACAGTCACATCTCTGTATGTGTGAACCTCTCTTCTCAAACCATGAAAGTTCTAGTTGTAGATAGGCTGACTAAAGAGATGATTAAGCTACATGAGACCATTAAGGTAGGTCCTTAGTTAGTATGACTGGTATCTTTATAAGAGGAAATTAGTGCAATGTTGTGTTGAGGTGCAACAACACAGAAACCGTGTTCTGGGTTGCGACAGTCTCACTGTTAAAGAGAAAGTGAGGAGCAGTGGAAACAGATTGCTGATGGCAAAATCTGCTCAATCATGAGATATTAAAACCATGCTTTTGACCCTTACTCATGGTTCCAATTCAATCAGAAAGCATCCCCTTTTCAGTCCTATCACATATCAAGCATGGACAGATCTGGTCTTCCAACCTGTCTTTCGATATGTGCAGTGACCTGGGGTGATAGAGTATCATGCATTGCCAAATATGGAAGGAACTTGTGGTTTGGTTCATTTTTTCAGGTTTATTATCTGATTGATGAATTGCTGTGACTTTTTGCATGCACGTAGGCATGTGCAGACTTGCAGAAATTTTGCAGACAGCCAGAGACATAGATTAAGAGGAAAGGTGATGTTAGGACACAGAGGTGACTGCATGCAAGACAAGGAACGAGAAAGCACATCTACCAACTCCTTTATCACCAGAACTGGAGAACATAAATTTCTGTTATTTAAGCCACCCAGTAGCTTAACACACCCAGTGTTTTATTGTTGTTCTTGCTGATTTATGGCAGTCTTAACAAATACAGTTACCTTGGAAACCACCTATGAAAGCTGATAGGACCTTTATCTTCTCAGGCCCTTAAGTGACAGCTTGCATGAGAACCTTCCTTCAGACCTACTCACACCCACAGTATCACCTCTTAAACAAGCTTTCTTCTTTCCCTGTATTTGAGTCATTCTTGTTTCTGGAATCTTATTGCTAGCAACAGTTTGCAATATCCAACTACTAGAGATGATTTCTTTGCAAAACAATTTTAAGATAGAGAGAAAATAAGCTGAAATGCAGTGTGCATGGAAATGAGCTAAAAATCTAGTCTGCTGTTTCCTGACAAAGCATTTTTCTATAACTCGATATCATGCTTATCTCCTACATCCAACCCAACTATTTCTATTTGATTCCTATCCCATAATACAGGTCTGCTGATTTACTGACTCCAGAAAGAGCTTGCCATGCATAAGGAAACCAAAATTCATGTAATCACATCAGTGGAAATACGCTAAGAATCTTCTTGACCCAACTCTGTGTGATATTGGGTTCTTTTCTATAGTTTCAGTAGTAGACCAGAAATATCAGGTCAGAATCTATTTGTATATAATTATGATTGCATTACAAGGGGCCTGGCACTGAAGATAATGAGTGTGGTAGAGGACGGATGAGATCTGAAATGTATGGCTCCAGAAACTAGTCTATGGAAAACAAGTCTAAATTTTTACTTCAAATATAAAAGAAATTTAATAGAAGCATGCCATATCTGACAACAATCTAAAAATTTTGCTTTATAGTGCAATAGTGAGAAGTTTTCAAACTAAAGGAAAGACATTTCAAAAGCTATTATTCTAAATAACCCATCAACCATACAGAAAGACTGATTTTCTTTCTTTAGTCTCTTCATGGACAATTATAGTATAACTAATCACTGTCAGATGAAGAGGCAACTGAAGAGGGCGCATCCAAAAGATGTAAAGGGGAACAATGTGTTAAAGGTTGGGATAATTTTAAAACATTTAAATTTTTTTATTGATTGTACACATATCTCTAGAAAGAGATATATAGATATTTCTATATAGATCTCTCTATATACATACATACATATATATACATACATACATGTATATATATATATATATATATAACATCATTGTCTGCCCCGAGGTTCTCCCATTACTTTATCATCTGTGAAGCATCATAATCTCTTGTGCCCTCCCCCTCCCCTGATTTTACCCTCCTCCTCCTCTCTTGCTCTATGCTTCAGTTCTGTTTACAGTTATACATTTTTCTTCTCCACTTGTTTTTAAAATATTAATTTTCTGGCTTTTATAGTCACCATGCCCTT
The DNA here is from genome assembly GCA_004024945.1 of Uropsilus gracilis. Taxonomy (NCBI): domain Eukaryota; kingdom Metazoa; phylum Chordata; class Mammalia; order Eulipotyphla; family Talpidae; genus Uropsilus; species Uropsilus gracilis. The sequence continues at coordinate 100,149 of PVHY01002336.1, read as the reverse complement.
CTTATGTTTGGAGTTTGTTGTCTGTTTTCTTAACTAAAAGTAGGTATTCTTTTTCCAGTCTAATTTTGTATTACGTATGCAATTTTTTTCTTTCTTAAAGATGCTCATCAAAACCGTAGACACTTAAATTTCAGGCCCCACGAGACCTAAATTTGCTTCAGGAATAAGCCTGTACAGGGCCCTTGTAGTGATGATTACCTCATACCATAAGATGTTCTGTTAGCGTAGGGCCATCCTCTTTATGAAAATGTTGGTTATGTCTTTCTGTTCTTGTTTCATTGCTTGTTTTGTTTGTGCTGAAATCAGCTCATCACTAGTCCTGGCTCTGCCTGGGAAACAGAAAGTTCCATTCCTCTTCCATGCACTCACAGATTCTGCCTGATGTCACAGGGAATTGTATGTGTGAAGTCTGGTGTGTTTTCCAGATACCTTTCGATTAAAAGCCATCATGTTTCTAAATGAAACATGAAAGATTTAGTAGAAAATCTGTCTCTGCAAATAGGATGTCTGTATTTCTTCATAGCTCATAAATTGTGTCAATATTTTTAGAAATTAGCCCACTTAGGGATTTGTAATGATTTAGAAGCCAGAGTCATTTCAAGTTGTTCTTTTTTGTATGTATTTTGTATTTACGGTTAAATTTGAGAGTCTGGAAATGTATCTTAAATGTAGAATGTGTTCTTAAATGCAGGTTGTTTATTTTTCCCTGAAAGAAGATACTGTATGAGGATGTTTGCTTTCTGACCATGACTCAAAGCTGTATGCGTTCAAGGCTGGATTTGTTTACTTATGATTATAATACTTCCTTATATTTATATGTTGTCCTCCTAGCTGCCCTGAAAACAAATATTGAGCAAAGAGGGAATTTTCATCGTTTTTACAGAGGAAACACTCAGGTTTGGACTACAGAATCTAAAGCAGTTGATTGGGACACACAGCAGGGTAGCCATATGCAGGCTAGTCTTTTTGATTCCAAGTCAATTGTGTCTCTTACAAAATGCTGTGGTGTTAATCTGATTTTTCCTTGCCCTTCTATGTCAGAGATTGATGTAAGCTCACAGTTATTCCTTGGTGATTTTGATACCCAAACAAACAAATTAATTCTACCATGATGCTATAATGTGTTTGTGTGTGTTCTTTTATTTGTTCAATTTGGGAAAGCCTTGAGTTTGAATTAAATTAAAATTTTTCTGCTTCTGTTCCCATTCTGATGTTTCTTCATCTGAACTACAGTGAATAATGACTGCTTCACAGAACTTACTGAGAACTAAATGAAATGACATCAGTACACTGACTGGGATATGGTAACATTTAGTAAAAGCTCAGTAGATGTGGATTTTCTCCCTATCCCACTCAAGGCTACAGGATGCTTTTCTCAGTCTCCCCTTTGTGGAAGTATTGTGGAACCTGACAAGGGAAGGAATATGTATGAATTCATGAAAATGCATCTGTCTTCTAATCAAAGTTTTCAAATCCCATGCCTTGAAGTGAGTGGCATCATGCCATCCTTAGGTCTTCCATCATAACTTTCCTACTAGCTTTCCTACTAGCTAGTTGTCACTGCTGCAGCAGGCAATGGGTGAAATAGTCACTTTGACTCTCTGAGTATGCAGAATTATAGCAACATATAATACAATGCCTAATTTGGGGAAAAGAAATTTATATTTATACCATGTCATAGGGACCTAGTCTAATATTTTTAAGATAATATTTATATATGGTCATAGTATACTCATAGGTACTGTACTTTTTACCCATTACAGAAAATAAAAAATGTTTTCATTTATCACATCATATATATATATATATATATATATATGCACACACACACACATACACAGCTTCTTTATATATATTAAGAAGATATGAAATATCATATATATGTATATATCCAAAGTAAAATCATAGAGGTTGAAAGTTTGCTTTAACTTACATGACTAAGTAAACAACAGATCTGACACATGTAGTTTCTTATTATTTTGATCTACATAAAGTAGCATACTGGAAACAGATGGATTTACCAGTGCTGCCTGGTAAGGGGATGTTGATAAAAGTAGGTTTCCATGTTTTGAGTTGCTTACAGAGATCTTCATGACCGATAACCAGCCAGAAAATGAATCCCAGTGCAATAACCCACAAAAAGTTAAATAAAAGCAACATCAAGTTATGAAACAGCTCCTGCCCCATCTAAACTTCAAATGAAATGACATTCCTGGCTGATACTTTGTAAGATCCCAGTGAAGCAGTGTCTGAAATCCTGACCTGTGAGCTAATCAGTGCGTATTTTTCAGCCCCTAAATGTGTAAATCTTGTTAAACACTTGTGAAGAACTAAGTTGCCCTAGTAGAGCTATTATGGGATTAAATTCAACAATGAATACATAGACTTTTATCTATGGTAGTTACATTGGAAGAACTTAATAAAGTTACTTATCTCCATGCTTTTTTTTTTAATCCAGTAACATTATGAGCGCTTTTAAGTCATATATATGGGTGTGTAATTATATATTTCCCCATAGAATGCATATATACTATATAAATATAATATAGTTGTGTATTATATTGTATATTTTATATTATATATATGCATACACACATATATAATTGGTAGATATGACTACTGTCTTAATTTCCCCCATAATTCTAGAGTGCTTGATTTGGAGTATGCCTCAGTAACACTTAGAGAAATTAATCCTGGTGTAATGGCATGTTAATCAAGGCTTTATAATTGTAAGTGACAAAACCCAAGTTGGAGTGTTTTAAGAAAAACTGGGAAATGCGTTAGTCTGTATAAATGGGGATGAACCAAGGATAACTAGGGACAGCTAGGTAGAGCTCAAATTCCTTTAGTCCACTCTTCTCACCTTTCTCTGAATCTTATCTCTATTTCTTTCTGCATATGACTTTCATTTCCCATTGTGAAGCTTTGGAAGCCCATCTATTTTACATGTTAATAATTTCAAAAGCACATTATCAAGAACACATCCTCGCTTAGCTTCATTTTGAAAATATTTCCATAGTTCAAATTATTGGTTCTTCTTTAGTTTTTATACTGACTCCTCAGATCAGTGAGTATGATCATATGGGGCAAGGTCTTCCAGGGGGTTGAGAATAGTTCATAAGTTCGTCTCTGTTTCTAGGGGTGGGCAGGGTGGGGGATGAAATTGTTCCCAGAAAAAGTGTAGCAAGTCGTATGAACTAGGGAACAGAGTGGTTTCTAGAATTTGTTTAGCAACATTTTTCAAATATCTGGAATTTCAATATTTATTACTGGAAAACCCTATGTGAAGAACAGTCTATGAAAGAGCCATGTGGCTTGCTAATAGATTATTATGAAGCATAAATTCATTCTATACTTCTGAGTACTTTTTTTCATCCTTACTTTAATTAGTGATTCTAGAATGAAAGGACCAAAGATTGAAATCTGAAAACAATTAATGGTAATTCTATCTATAGCTGACCCTAATTATTTAGCTCAATTGGCTAGAGCTGTGTGTTAATGAGGTTGATGCAGTGGATAAATCCCTTTGTGGACCACTAGGTTTTACTCATTCTGTAATAATGATTCTATTCTTACTCTAACCTGCTTCTGAAAACACCTGTTTTGGGATGTGGGCTAGAACAAGTGAAATTATTTAGTACAACTCTATTTAGCACTGTTGGGAAAACAACTCCCCAGTAATTCCTAGTGAAAGTGTTTGGCAGTCATTTACACTTATGAAAGACAGCACAATTATTTTCATATTAGCTACCTGATTATGTCCCAAGGTTGTCTGATTTATCATTGACAAGATATTTAAAATGAATTTCCTTCCCTGTTTCAATGAAATCCCATTGTCCCAGCTCATTTTTTTGACAGTGAATGAAACTTATTGGGAATTTACATGAAGATGAAGGACTATAAATGTTAATACAAAAGATTGTGGCACACTTTGTTTGGTCTTATTTTATACCTGGCTTTGGAACTAATTTCATTTGTAAATGGAGTCTTCACTCTTCTTTAACAAGCCAAAAAATGAAGCTTTACCTAAAGAGTAAGACAGGGAAAAAATAATTGAGATGTCCAGAGCAAAAGTAATGACAAAAACAACTGATTTTTTTTAGCTCTTCACATTTTTAGCCACAATCTGTTAATTCTACAATTTCTGTTACCTGAAATTTATTAATGAAAAAAAAATTAATAATTTATGCTTTGGTTTAATAACCAGCAAGTAGGGTAAATGAGTTGTCAGGGTTTTCCACACTCTTCTTCCATTAACCTCTATGACCAGAACTTTGGTATTGTTCCCTCCCCATGATTGTACATACCTGGCCCAATAGGTGTGCGCATGTGTTAAGTGGACACGCATGAACCTAGGAGGGAAGGGATAAAAGAATGGCATGACCATGGGAAATTCAGGAAGGAGAAACTCAAGTTGCGCTTTTCTTGTGGGCTGGTTTCCCCTCCTGTTCATTATTTAAAAATCTTGTTAAGATGATGTCAAAAGTTAGGACATTCTTGTTTACCTGCTGGAATCATGAACCTGCCCAGATTGGGGTGTTTGCAAATAGTTGCAAACAATTCAGCAACAGTCAGAATTCATATTCTTTAAGATTCCTTGATGGTAAACAAAATTATCAGAAAGAAATTATCTTTTGCATTATGGGTTACTTGGTTACAAGGTACAGAAAACTGTTCACATGGGCTTATGTAAATTAAAGGAAGTGGTAAATCACTGAAAAAAATTGAAGGACACATTTTACACAGTGAGGATAAATGATCCTTCTTCTAAAAGGGACAAGACCTGAAAGTTATCAGGGACCTAAATTATTTTCATTCTCTCTCCAGGGTTAAATTATCTCTCATCTTCTCTCTGGAGCTGTGTGTCTGTTCTCTCTCTATAGCTGCTATTTTCTTTACAAAAATCCACATAACCTGCAGTTTAGGCTTCTATGGAAAATAAACCATTATCTCCAAGACTCAGTCATTTATTCATTTGTTTTTTTTTTTATATTGTTTATTTATTTTTTATTGAAATCATATTATCATCCCTCCCCTCAGTCAGGTATCACCGAAATCATCCATAATCTACCTGTATTGTTCATTGTGCATCCTTCCCCCATTATTCTTACTTTTCTTCCCTACTTCCCACACTGGATACTTCAGTTCCATAGTTTGTTTTTAAGATTTAGTTTCTAAATTTGTCATTATCTGATTCTGCTTTGGTTTCTCTGTATTTCTCATGTTAGTGACACTATTTGGTATTATTGTTTTTCTTTCTGACTTATCTCAATTAGCGTTATATCTTCCAGCTCCATCCTTGTTGTCACAAATGGCATGAGTTTATCTTTTTTTGATCACTGAGTAATATTCCATAGTGTATCTATACCACATCTTCTAGATCCGCTCATCAGTTTGGGGGATATTTTGGTTGTTTTCATAATTGGACTACTGTACTGTAATAAATATAAAAGTGCATGTCTATTTTTGACATGGATTTTTCAGTTTTCAGGTAGATGCCTAAGAGTGGAATTACTATATCTTATGGCAGATTCATTTTTAATCTTTTGCATCACCTCTACTCTGCTTTCCATAAGAATTGAACCAATCTACATTCTACCACCAGTCTAGGAGGGTTCACTTTTCTCCATATTCTCATCAACACTTATTCTTTCTGGTCTTTTCAATTTGTGTCATTCTCATAGGGGCGAGGTGAATTCTGATTTGTAGTTCTGCTGATGTTAGTGTGAACATTTTTTTCATTATACCTGATTGTTGTCTTTTGTCTTTGGAGATTTGCACATTTAGCTCTTCTGTCCATTTTTTTTTTTTATTGAGTTACTTTCTTGTTGAGTTGTATAAGTTCTTTGTAAACCTTCAGTATCAGTTTCCTTTTTGTGCATGGTAAGCAAATATATTCTCCAATTCAGTTGCTGTCTCTTTATTTAGCTACATTTTTTTTCCCACTGTGCAGAAACATTTTGGTTTGATGCAGTTCCAGTTGTTTATGTTCTCTTTTCATTGTTGTTCGGGATGAATTCCTAAAATCATCACTGAAGCTTCTGTCATGAGTTGTTTTGCCTATGTTTTCTTCTATTTATTTTATGGTTTCAGATCAAACATTCAAGTCCTTTACCCTTCTTGATGTTTGTGTTTGGTGTGGGGTAGTGGTCTAATTTCATTCCTTTGCATGGAGTTGTGCAGATTTCCCATCACTATTTAATGAAGAAGCTATCCTTGTCCAAATATATGTTTTTGGCACCTTTGTCATAAATTAACTATGTATATAAGTGTGAGTTTATTCTCTGGGTTCTCAGTTTATCACATTGATCTGTTTTTGTACAAATAATCAAAGCATTATTCTTGATGATTATGTTTTGGATATTATGACTTTGTAGTATAATTGGAAGTCTAGAGTGTGATCCTGCAGTTCTTTTTGTTCTCCAGATTTCTTTGACTATTAGGGATATTTTTGGATTCCAAAGGATTTTAAATAGTGTTTGCTCCAGTACATTGAAAAATGCCATTGATATTTTTTATTGGCATTGCATTGATTTTATATATTTCTTTAGGTAGGATGGTCATTTTGACAATGAAGATTCTTCCAATCTGTAAACAGGGAATATTTTTCTACTTCTTTTAACACCCAAATTTAAATTTCCTACAGAGTTAAATTTCATCAGTTGCATGCTATCCTAGAGGATGAGTCAATTTAAAAAAAAAAGTGAAGACTCAATTATTGAGGACATATTTGTCCTCAATATTTATACTCTGTAGCTCACTGTGATAATGATATCATGTTATTCATTCTATATCCCAGGAAAATAAAGAGTATATATATACATACATATATATTTTATGTAGTCAGGCATAGGTTCAAACTTGCATCTCTCGATTATGGTAGCTTAGGCTGATTTTGTTAATTTCCTCCTGTTTCAACTTTGTCATTACAAAACAATAATAATGCTAAACCTTTGATTGTTAGGGAATTCCATAAAGTCATTAAAGCTACAGTTTCCTCAGTGAAACAATAAATGTTTGCCATTAATTGTAGATTAAACTAATTTTATATTTGTTCTTAAAGATTATATTTGTGTTTAGTGTGTGTATATATTTGCATGCCTATATCCATTCATATTTTGTATACAGCTTAAATTTTAAAAATAACTTTGGAGAACAAGACAATTAATTTGATTCATTTAAATAAACATTTACATTCATGTAAATGTATCAGAATTGAGGAATTACTTTAAATGAAGACTACTGTTTTCAACTTTGCCTTATGACGCATGATTTGTTGTAAGTATGCAAGAGAGGGAAAGAGAAATATTTACCCCTCAACCTCCAGACAAGGAGCTGATATAAGAACTTCAACCATTTGTAACAGAGTTGATCAGAAGAAAATAGTTTTGACCCCTAAGTAACATCCTTTTCTGAAAGCTAGCAGCTTTCCACCTCCAACACGGAGGTTAAATCCTAATTATCTCCACAGAGAGAAATGGTAGAACTGTTCTGACAATGAGGGGGAAAGGTCTGATGGTAGAATTTATTTAATAGAAGCTACAGTCATTGTCTTGTACCTGCTTCTTGTAATGAAAACCTTTTGTTTTCTGGTTCAGTTTCCCTTGTGTAGGAGACCACATGATGAAACACAAAACATCTCTGCTGGAAATCAGATCTGACACTTCTCCCCTTTGCCCTCACTAGTCTTGTAGGCTAGAAGCCAATTTACTTCTCTAGATCTCAGTTTCGTCATCTGTTTCAAATATTCTGAAGTCAGCTACAGAATTAAAACTTAGGTGATGTTCCACTTTATGTGTGTGGTGTTTTATATACACTTGTGCATCAGTCACGGTATTTAGAGAAAAAAAAATCTACTCAAGAGTTTTAATTGAAGACAGTTAAGAAAAGGGCTATGCTTGGAGGTGAGTTCAATGCTAAAAGAACCAAAAAGTTGTGTCAAGGGACCCAAAGATGGCACTATTTAGGGCTGCTGATGGGTTAGGTGAGGAAGTAATACTGCCAGAGCCTGGTGGAGTGGGGTGCACAGGGGGCATGCAAGACTAAGTCTCCTTGAAGAAAATACCTCTCAGAGTAACATGAGTATGATGAGGGATCTTGAGGAAAATGCACTCAAATTTCTTCTCACCTCCATCCATCCTCCTAGCAATGCCTTTATTGGCCAAACACAACCTGAAATCAGATGGTTCAGTCCATGGAGTGAGCCCCTCAGGGAACAGTGAAAGCAAGAAGTCAGGAACTGGACAAAGGGACCTGTCCCATCTAGGTGTGTATGATGTGCTCTTCCTATCTGTAGCATATTTGAATCGTTTTGCATTGGCTTCATCCAAAATTGATCGTGTAGAACAGAGCAGACAATTATGGAATGCTTATGTTCAATTACTTTAATGAAAGCATTAATGATCAGGGTAAAAATCATTCCATTTCTTCATCTATTATCTTGCAATTAATGACAATACCTAACCCAACAGCTGTTAGTGATGAACAAATGAAGTGAAAATAACAATCTTCACATTAACTTCATCGATAGTTGCTGTTAGTATATTCATTTTGCAGAAAAAGCTGAGTTTTGAAAGATTTTATATAATACGGGAATGGGCAAGCCAAGTATGCACAAAGGTTTCTGAAGAGAAACTCCCTGTTCTCTGCTCTGACCCCAGGCGGCTATGCCAAATGAGCCATTTAGTAAAGATCTGTGTTGAGCCAGAACAAATCCTTTTCTTTCCGACTCTGAACCCTCAATGAGGCTCAGCTATCCTTGGGTCTCTTCTTTCCTGATTCCCATTCTGTTCCTGGAAAGTAAATATCCCATAGTGTCCCACCTCTCCCCCTGTCCTGTCTTCTCACTTCAAAACTTCCAGCCTTCACACTTTTATGAAATTAAGGACAGGCCTTTTATTCTCCTACTGAGTAGTGTTAGCATGAAGTTTTATAAGCATTTAAGCTCCCTTTTCTTCACTTAAGAATCTTTCAGGATTTTCACCCATTTTTAACTCATGTCTTAAGACTACGCTCTTCACCTGCTAAAAAGGTTTTGATTTTGCTAACGTGTGACTTGCCTTCAGTTAACCATACTCTATCTAGCTTCCCTTCCGCCTACCTCACCTGTCTTCTCTGTCAAAAATTGTTTCTTTTTGACAAATAATTAAATAAATAAGCAATCAACCTTCCTTTAACTTTGAAAATGTTTCCTTGGGTAGTTCCCTGCCTGCTCCCCTCTTCTATACATTTTTTAGAGAGTTTTCTACATCTAATCGCCCACTCTCTTACCATCTGATCACTGTTTAAGTGGTTTTTCTTCCACCTTATTCTATTAATTACTTTCTTTAAACTTATCTGCAAATCTGCCAGAATTACTTAATTCTCAGACCTTCGTTTATTTCTTCTACTGGGATTTTAACATGTGAACCATCTATCCCTTGCCTTCTAGGACATAAACTGCTTCTACCTTTTTCCCTCCTTTGCTGACTACCCTTCTTCCATTTCCAAAACTAGATGTCCCTCTTCGCATAGCCCTGTCAAATTTTCCAGGTAATTGGAACCCCAAAAGTTTTTTGAAGGAAAAAAATTACACCATTTCCTCTTACATTCCTCTTACCCTTTTCCTCACCCCCATCTTTTTTACATCTGGTAACCTCAGTGCAGTTATCAATATTTACTACTTTGTTGGTACAGCAAACAACACTTTAAAGTGTTTCTTTATATTCCCCCAATATGAAATCATCTAATATTTACTTTTATCCTTCTGCCTCAGTTCACTTTGCTTCATTCTCTCAGGTTCCTTCCATTTTGCCGTAAATGACAAAACATCATCTTTACTTGTAGCTAAGTAATATCCCATCGTGTATAGAGCACATCTTGTTTATCCAGTTATCTGTCATATCTATCAGTGGGTACTCAATTTGCTTTCATATCTTAGCTATTTCAAATAATTCCACAATAAATATTGCAGAGCATATAATTTCTCAAGTTGATGGTTCTGTGTTCTTTGGATAGATACCCAGAAGTGGGATTGCTGGATCATATGAGTTTTGATTTGCATTTCCCTTATTAGAAGTGATGATGAGAATTTTTATATGTCTGTTGACCATCTGTACATTCTCTATATAGTCTACAGATGGTCACCAAGCATATGAAAAAGTGTTCTTCATCACTTCTAATAAGGGAAATGCAAATCAAAATCATAATAAGATATCTCATACCTAAGAGAATGACATACATCAAAAAGACTCCTAAAGATTATTGTTAAGAAGATACAGAAAGGAAATCCCTTATCCACTGTTGGTGGAATGTAAATTCATGCCATTTTGATAGTGATCTGGACCATTCTTTAAAAATAGATGACCATATTCATATCCTTTTTTGTTGTTACATTGTATGAGTTCTTTGCTTACTTTAAATATTAATCCTTTGTCATTTGTTTGATGTATAAATAAATATCTTTTCCTATTCAGGAGACAGTCCTTTACTCTGAAAAAAAAAAAACTGTTTTTTTCTGTGTAAAAGCTTTTTAATTTCATGTAGTCCCAGTTGTTTTTCTTTTATTTCCTTTGCCATAGAGGTTGAGTTCCTGAAAATATCTTTCCTATTGAGCTCTTGGTGAGTCTTACCTATGCTCTCTTCTATATATTTTAGAATCTTATCCCCAAGTCTGTAAATCCATTTTTAATTTACTTTTGTGAATAGAGTTAGAGAGTCATCAAGTTTTATTCTGTTTCATGTAACTGTCTGATTTTCCAACATCATTTGTTGAAAAGATTTTTCTCTTCTCCCTTGTATGATCCAGGTCCTTTGTCAGAAATGAGGTGTCAGTATATGCAGGTTTTATTTATTTCAATTCTGTCACATTGATCTCTGTATGTATTTTATTGCAATATTATTATTTTAATTACTGTTGTTTTTAAAAATAAGATAACAATGCAATATTTTACTATTTTTTTTCTCAAGATGGACTTCATGCTTTCGTTTTATGGTTTCCTGCAGGGATTTTAGTATATTTTGCCCTATTTCCTTAAAAATATTGTTGTTCAATAAAATTACATTAACTATATATCACTCTTGGCAAAATGACCATTTTGATTATATTAATTTGCCACACCCATAAACATACAATATCTTTCCATATCTTTGCCTTGTTCTCTATCTTTTAAGATAATCTTGTAGGATTCAGTTGCATTAATTATTAACCCTCTGTGGTAGATTTTTTTCTTCGTGATGTGATTGTCTCTTTTTCTTAACTTTTATTACTTGCATAAATGAGACAGATTTTCTTTCTAATTTTATAGTTTTTACTTTACTTTTTTTGTTTCTAATAGTTCTTCAGTAAAATGTTTAGAGTTTCTCTCATTAACATCCTATCATGTGCAAATAATGATAGTTTCACTTCCTTTCTAATCTGTATTTCTTTTATTTCATCCTTTCTGATTGCTCTAAAACCTCAAATGCTAAATTAAACAAAAGTGTTGAAAGTGAAATTTCTAAGCTTTGGATATTTCTTAGCTTAAAATAAAAATAAAAACCAGCAGACAAAAAACTTTCAACAACTTGTTAATCCAAAACAATTAAATACAATTCTTTATTTTGAAAATTCCATTTAACATTCAACTCCAAATCACCTGATCAGCACTCTCTATCTCTATACAAAGAAGATACTATTACTTCCTTTACTATTTTTGTGTATATTAGTCAGGTGGGGCTTAAAAACCTCAGTGGTTTTCCACAGTGAAGATTTTTTTTTAATTTTTTTTTTTATTTCTTGTGGTTATTTACTCAGCCATCTTGTTCCATCACCTCAAGTCCTTCTCTGTCACTGGATCAAACTCATCAAGGACTTTTACCTCCTCAGTCTGAAGGAGGTAAAAGGAGTCTGTGAGTCCTACTCACATTTTATTGGCTACAATTAATCACCTGGCCATACCTAGTGTCCATGGTGCTAGAAAATAAAGTCCACCTCTGTTGAAATACTATCATCCCTTTAAGGCCAGTCATTCTTAGTACAAAAATGAGTAAGTTATCCTGGCTCCTCATTTTCTCTCAGCATAAAGTATGGAGATAAGGATCAAATGAGGTGATAATTACAATATATGCTTCAAATGGAGACACATAGGGATGTCTGGCTACTCTTAGTAGGAGCAACCGCACACCTGAGTATGAGTGGATTTACTCAGACTTCCTGGAAGAAGAAACAGTAACAGTCATCTCAGGGGTGAAAAGTGTCTTCCAGATAACAAATGCAATAGTTCTATGACCTCTCAGAAAACAGGGCATTTTTGGATGGATGCTTGGTGGCAAAAGAGCTATAATCTTTGGCTCATAAAAAAATGGTAATGCTTTTTAAATAATTATTATTAATTTTGCTTTCCATAGCTCATTTCTTATTTACTTACCTAATAAAATGAACCACTTGCTCTAATCCAATCTTTCCAGTACGAGTAAATGTCGCATTTTACCTTTCTATTTTTTTTATAAATTGATAGATATTGATATTATTTTTAAAAGTATTCTATTGAAGTGATATTGTATTTTAATATTATAAAAATCTCAGGTGCACCTCATTCAAAGTGCTACACCAAGCTTAGCACTAAAAATTCAATTCTGTCCTTTAGCTGACTCCAGATCTTTTATACTGGATCAACCCCCCCACCCCTTTTCCAGTTAGAAACCCCTAAATTGGTTTGATAGTGTAAAAGTCTATAATGAAGTGTTCTGTAAAAGGCTTTCTTTTGCAAAGGAGGCCAGGTGTTTCCCTTTACTCCCTAGTTCTCTATCCCTAGGAGTTTTTCTATCTTGGAAGAACCACCTCCAATCTTTAAGATAACTTGTAACTCTTGAGATTTCCCAGTAACACTCTGTACTAATCAATTGGAAGTATTCATGCTAATGAATCTGCGCAAATGGTCTCATTAACTGGAGTTTTCATCTTTCTTTGAATGTTTTACTTCATTCATGCAAATGAATCAGCAGGAAGAATTCAGATCTGTCTTAGTCTCTGGTTTCTCTTGGCACTGGTATGCGTTCTAATTTGAAAAAAATCTTTTCTGCTTCTCTTAAAGAACTGATCTCAGATTTGCACTTTACAAATAACTTGATCATCTGCCCAGTGAAATATAGGAAATCAACACTGTTTTTGGAAAAGTACTTATCGGTCTTCAAATTTATTATTTGAAAAGTTATTAATTTAAATTTTTCAATGTAATTCACATATATAGTAAAAGTAGCAATGATTAAAAAGCCCTTAATAATAATAATAACAGCCACATTAAAAATAAGTATCCTCTGGGCTTTTACACCTTTCTATGGAACTTTTATCAGTTATTTTTAATTCCCTTTAGTTAGATATGACTCTCTAGAAGTTACTTGTAATGTTCGTATCTTTGATTTATTGTTCCTACCTTTGGTTTATAATCTGGTTTTTAATTTTGAGGATGTTTTCTTTAATTTATCTTCAGTTTTTTTCTATAGCTTTTTGTGTATGTACTTTCACATTTTTAATTTCTCAGAGATTTTATTTTGCTTTTGAGCATTCCTTTTTAAGCAACATCCTTTTCTAATATAATGTATGAATATATTCTATTATCATGGAAATTATTACATTTTATGTTTCTTATACTGTTTCTGTGCTCTCTTCCTCTGTCTCCTTCCCTTCCTCTCCTACTCTGAATGCAACACATGTAGTTTAGTTATTGTTTAAGTCTCTGCCCTCCGTGGTGGAAGGACATTCTCAATTGTCTTGTGATCATCAGCTCAGAACTGGTTTTTAGGAGTTAATTGCAAAATGTCTTGATCTATGCTTTGTGTGAATTTGGTCAGCAGTAAAGGATGATGAGGCTAAGACGTTTTCGTTTGAAGACGCATATTAATGACTAAATTTTTTCTAGGGCTTTCAGATTTTACTGAGGTTCATCCTTTAGTCATCTCGCTAGTGGCTGTAACACACACTGTTCATGTGTTCAATGCTTTCCGGTAGAACTTTCTGTTTTATGAGGATGGGTGTGTTCAATGTCTGCGTCATTCATTTATAGCTACTGCATGTGGCTGTGGTGTGCTTGGGAGGTTGCTGATACAGTTGGGGAACTGTGGTTTTATTTTATTTTTTTAATTTCAGTAGCCACATCTGCCTCTTGTCTACCATATCAGGAGTACAGTTCTAAATATTGGGAGCTGCAAAATTTCATTAATTATTTCACTAACCTTTATTAAATCCCCATTAAGAATCTCACTCTACCCCAAATGTGTTTGATATGATGACAGATCACAAGGAGGCCTGAATTAGGATGGAGAGATGGGACCTGCAGGGCCAACAGCTCCTTAAAAAGCACCCACTTTTTTATGACCCTGAGTTATGCCACAGAACTTGGTATAACCAATTTATGACGCTCACTATGAGTCTAAGGGGCAAATCAGATTGATTTTCTCTCTTTTTCTTTCTTCATGTCTCTAGACTTCATCTTTTTTCACTCTCATATATTTGTCATACAGAAATGTCAATGTGTCCTGCAGTTGTTACATGTAGAGATTTTGATTCTGATTCTTGTGTTCATTGATTTCTGCTAATAAAGCAAAGAAAAAAGTGCCAGAAATGTACTTATCTCTCTTGTTCTGATAGTGTTCTTTCACCTTCCATTTGAAGTTATAAATGATGCTTTGTTATTTGACTTTCTGCAAATATTCAATTTATGAATTAAGTCAACCATATTAAAAACTCAAGTTTCAAGAACTGAATAGCCTTCTTCCTAAAAAACCTGATAATTTAGCAATATAGTTCACAGGCACTGATAATATTAGTTGAGCTCTTTCCAAAGCAATGATCCATATAGTTTAGGAAATTTTCATTATCCTGAACTTTTTCTGTTAAAATAGAACAAATATTATAACTTTTCATAGGATATTTTATTAGCAAAAGTCATTTAGTTTATTATGAACTTGTGATTTTAGAATTTCACATTAAAATTAAAAACAAGTTATATTAGATACAGTAAATTGTACCTCTAAAAATTAGTATGTTATACCTGAAGTTTGTAATCCTCTGCCATTAAGTCAAATACAGTGTTGTAAACAGATGTTACCTCTGTTGTTTTTAAGCTTAAAGACTGTTCAATTATGTGAAAGATTATTTCCATTATAATTAAAAGTGAAATCAGAATAAAATCTATATTGAGTTAAATGCATTGATATGGTTTGTGTAATTGGTATTTATTAATTAGTATAAATAATTGAATCACCTTCAAGAAAAAAATTAGTTTAAATAAACTTATTTGGGAAAAAGTGGAAAAAAGCATTTCTCCATCAAAATAGGAATGCTCTACTGTGAAAAAATTAAATATTCTCAGACTGCCTTCTGATATTCTTTCAACTATCCCCTACTTATTGGTCAGTCTTAAATATTTGTTCCACAGGCCCTGTGATTTTAATTAAATAGCCTCTTGGAGCATACTTTCACTTATCTGTAAAACAGAAATAATAACACCAAACTTCAAATTTGGACAAAAGATGTATTCACGTATAATGGATTTCAACAACTAGTACCTGAAGTGACAAAATTATCTCCTATGAAAGTATTTCCTTGTAGGAAATGCTTCAGACTCTTAGAAGAAAACCTGATTTTGGAAACATGAAACACAAACTTTTAATTCATATCTAGCACCTTTTAATTTTGATACCACATATAATTCACGTATTCAGTGGGTGTTCAATATTTGGTGTTTTGCAAGCTCTATACTCATCCCTTAACTATTTTTTCCCAATATCTCTTCTCAATTTTCTCATATATTATTTCAACCAAATCTATAAAATACTTTCCCCTCTGTTATTATAGTAAGTTGATTGTCATTAAACAATAGAGCCAGTCTACAGATGTAATGGTTTTACTTTTCAGAGACCTCCATAGAAAAGTTCATGTGAAAGCAATCCCACATTCATACTTAAAGACAGTTGAAGTTCACTTAGAAATCACTCTCCTTTTTAAAAGTAGAATGCTCTTCAGTCATTTTATAAATACAACATTCAAAGTAGTTTGTTTAATGTGGCAGGTAGATTTAATGACCCTGTTCCAGTCAGGTTTCCCATGTAGGTAATCCTTATTTTAAGTTTTTCTGAACAGCCAACATAGTGAATTTATGTGGAATCATTAAAGGAGCTAGATACATAAGTTTAGTTATAAAGTAGAGTTGATCTACAATTGCCTAAGAGTTTATGAAAAATACTGGTAACACTGAATGTTTTATATTAGAAATTAGATTCATTTCAGATCCCTACATATTTATTTACTTTACCTGAGTCCCGGTACCTAATTTGTGCTTTTAACTAAAACACATAAATTGCCATGATTATAAATTTATTAAAGGCATAATTGATGTTTGTGGTTTTTTGTTTTTTTTTTTAATTTTTCCTTTCAAGATCCAAGTCGACAGAAATTATTTGAGATTCTAGCCTCTTATCTTTTGGGCAGGAATCCCACTTCCTTCAGTTTTGAGCAATGATATTGCTTCAACATCATTAAATCCAATTATAGTACTTGGTCCAGTTATTTTGTTTCTTCACATATAAATGATCCAGTTGGGAATATGTTGGATAGTGCTTACCAGCCCTTTCTCCTGGATTTCCTGCTTAATAACTAAGTTTTAAAATGTTTCTATTTTCTCAAATTATCACGGTAACTATTTTTTCTGTTAAATTAAAAAGCTACATATATATGGTTTTCTACTATTATCCTTAACATTTTGAAACTCTCAAATGTAGAATGCACTAGCAATAATCTACAAATAAGTTATACAAGTATAATAATCAACACAAATATTAAGCTAAATATATCCTAAGCTAACAATATCTTTATGGATATTAAGTTTGGAGATGATTTTTAAAAATCAAATATATTCAGGACTGCTTTCTTGAAGTCTCTCATGGTTATCTTTGATCATCACAAATCAGGTCCCTATAAATTATTGTAAGTATCTTTACTGTCAGATGTTTTATAAAATAGTAAGTTTCCTTTAAGGTGATAAGAAAATCAGTAGGTATCTCGTTCCATTGAAATCTTCCTTTTTGCTGCCTCAGTCATCCTTCTAGCTTACTTTTTGTTTTCATCACTCATTAAATGTTGTTTGAATCACTATACAGACATACTAACAGGTAACTCTGTGTCCTCCTTGTTTAGTCAAACAACTTGAATGTTGAATTAAACTGTCTTAAAGGCTCTCTATTTTGTCATTTCCCAGCCATTCAAAAAAATTTTTTTTTCAAGATCTTTATTAAACTCATCTTAAAATGTCTTTCAAGGTTTATCAACTGCTTCTATCTAATACTGTAGATAGATCACAGTGTTCAATTAGCTGAAAATATTTCATTAACTCCATGCCTTTCCCATCATATCCATGTCTGTATGTAACCATATGATGTGCCTCTCACCATGCCTTCCATTTTTTATGTTCCAAGTCTCAAATCTAATCTTTAAAGTCATTTTCCACTGAAGTCCTCCTTTCTTATTTCTGTCAGAAATTGCTCTAATTTTTCCTCTTTCTGGCTTCTGAACTCTGATACTATTTAAAAGTTTCATAGTGGTAGAGATCATGTCTTACTTTCCACTTTTTTTTTTTTTGAGTATAGTTTCTAGCTCACATAGGTTGAAGACAGCTGTAGGAATTTTTTGTTATCCATTTAATAAACATCAATGCAGTATAAATTGCAGCACTTTTTGAGTCCTGTGATATTACTACTTGAAAAAAATCTTGGTGAATAGGTGAATATTCTCATTAGAAAAGAAAATGAAGTCTCTAGTCAATTAGGTTATGTATTATAACTAGTTGATGAAACGGTGAACTGAAATGTAGCTTTATTTTAAAAGCAAACCCTATTTAATTTAATTGCCTAGTTTTTAGGTCAATCTCCAGTGTATTTTTCTACCTGCAAGTGCATCAAGTATAGTGTTCCTATGAAACAATTCATAAAACAAAGAAGCAATTAGCTTTACTTATATATAGGAGAAATTTTTGAGTCTTTCCAGATCTAAAAAATAACCAACCAAATCATATAAAATACCACCAAATCTAAAATAACACCAATGTGTAGTGGAAAAGGTATGGTTTGATAAGTACACAACCTGTCCTTCCAAAGAGGGAGCTTGGTGGCAACACTCCAGATGCTGAGATGTGTGATATCCCTGGAATGACTGCGGCAAGAGAAAAGCCAAACTAGTTTCAATTTTGGTAGTGAAATCCTCTTTGGATTTCTTTTCATTAATCATTCGGAAACATAAATTATTGCAAATCGAGCTTTCTAAACAAGGAACACCTGTCAATGGTTCGCTGAAGATATGGCGAAGTGAAGACCTGTCTATGGATAATGGAGAGTAAAGCAAAACAGTGAACAAAGGTGAGAAAGGTCAATGTTAACAGGACCTGTTGTAATTGGCCACCACGAGTGTTTCTAGTACCTGATATAACAAAGAACTAAGCTTACAAGCTGTGCTGTGTTCTTATCCCTGGGAGATATGTCAGGTGGTAACCACACATGTGACTTTCTAATGGAACTTGTAATTACCCTTCCGTGTAAATGAGCAGTGATAAGCATATTTGGGGGGGATTCCTCCCCCCTCTAAGTGCTTTTAGGACAAGTGTATCTTTTAAAGTCTGAGCTGCAGAGTACTAATATCTAATACTGGTTGTGAAAGGACAACATTTAATCAGCTATTGGTTTTTCTTGTGATAGCAAAAGAGCGGTTTACTTTTGTAGTGCGTCGTTGACTACATGATACATAGATGTGAATACCTATTTATGTGTTTTATAAAATGTGTATCTAATTATCATCATGGTCTAGTAGCCAATCATGATGGGAAATAATGCCCTAGATTATGGTTTTATTTTACATCTTTCCTTTTTGTGATGGGTCATACCTAGAAGATCTGTATAATATGACAAACATTATAAATGAGATGTATGCGAAATTCAAAAATAGTTTGTTAGGCATAAGGCCATGTGGAAAGAATTTTTCAATTTAAGATTTTTCTCCAGTTCTTATTCCCATTATATTTTTCACTAACCTTAAAATTTGCACTGACTTTGCATGGGACTGATTGAGGAACTTATAGCAGACGCTATTCCCATTCCACTCAGGTCCCCTCAATCCTGATATTGATGTGCTTTCCTCTCCAACACTCTGTACCTTTGATTTTTCTTCTTAAGACAGCCATTGAACTACTAGAAACACATTGCCAAACCAGGCAAAGCACCAGAAGTTCCTGGAAGTGTAAGATGCCCTTGGGACGGCCTTAACAATGATTGACAGTTGTGGGGATATGCACATCTAACTCCCTTACCTTGGGTCCTGGCCAACTGCAGCCTAGCCTGCATTCCAGAAACCCCTTAGGATCAGGTGGGGCCAGAATGCACACCACCAATTGACTTCTTCCCTCTTTCTGTCCTGCTTCCTGCTTCCCCCACTGAGTTTACTGATCTCGCCTCACAGCATATTATTAAATATCACTTGTGCAGTGTCATCTTTATTCCAAAGTCTAGTTCTGGGAACCCAGACTTAAAATGGGGCTGCATTAAAACAAAGGTCCATAGACTTCCTCTGTGAGCTTACTCTGTCCCATTTGTCATTCTACACTTTCCTGAAGATGCTGTAGTCAGGGAGTTCAGAGGACAAATGCACACAGCAGAATAACCAAACAATCTTGGCAGTACTCATGTGAAGCATTGCATAAAAGCTTCTCTGGTTTTAATTGATAAAGAACAATTTCTGAACATTGCCTGAATGAACCTTCCCATCACCTAAAGCCCTCACTGCTAGAGTTGCCTCTTATCTCCCATTCCCAGTATTCCTCTGGGTGAGCAACTGCAGTGGACCTTATCTGGCATCTGTCACCTTGGAGTTAGG
Source organism: Uropsilus gracilis (assembly GCA_004024945.1). Classification (NCBI taxonomy): domain Eukaryota; kingdom Metazoa; phylum Chordata; class Mammalia; order Eulipotyphla; family Talpidae; genus Uropsilus; species Uropsilus gracilis. The sequence goes on along the minus strand of PVHY01002336.1, from coordinate 80,276 downwards.
CTGCTTTAACTATTTCATCACCACTCCCCTGCAAGTTATACTCTAACCATGGAAGCCAGAATTTAGGCAGTAAGCAGCAGGGGGGATGTGATTAGCTCCACAGAATTCCTTTGGTTCAGAGGGGTACCATGACACATTTTTTCTTTCTCCATTTATAAATTATCTTTCCCTCTTTTTCTGTGATTTTCTGAGACTAACATCTTTCAGTCTTTTTCCTGTCATTGCCAGTGGTTTTAGATTCCATGTTCTTTCCTTTTGTCCATTTTAATTCTAAACAGAGTCTGTGATCAAGTGCTAGGAATCTGGAAGCAAAGTAAACACCACTGAAGTTCATAAAATAAATTGTGTGTATATGTTTGCATATTTTGCATGTATTTTTGGAGTGGGTGGGGGTTGTGTTTAGAAAGAAAAGGTTTGCTACTAATATTAAAGGCAGGAGGTGGAAAGAAATTCTGTTCCTAAGGTGCCTTTTCTCCTACTCCTTTCTTTTTAAATTAACGTATGGAGAAAAGTTGAAAGCTTGTCCACAGATAATGGAATAAGTCATTCACATTCCATAAACTATTTTGGATTTCATAACCCCATCTGGATTTAGTCCAAAAGTGAAAGTAAAAACACCAATTTGTCCGAGAAGTGAGGTAATGGGAGAGAGTCAGAAACATTGCTAAGCTGGCAGCCATTGACTCTAGAAGAGGGATGAAAAGCAAGGAGAAGTGTCAGATTGTTACTAACCACTTCCTGTCTACCAGTTCTTCCTCTCAGGATAGATAACCAATATCCTCACTGAAAAATGAGAAGTGGAATTGAATTAAGTCACCTCAAGCAAAACTAGTTGGGTGTGTCCAGAAGAGTAGAGAGAGGAAAAGCATGCTAATGGCAGTAAGGGCATGGGGACAGGGGGATGGGGATGTGTGTCCTAGGGTTATTATTCTCTGGTGGCTGTGGTTGTATGTGGGACACTCAGATCATATAAGGATAGAGCATGCATGGCACCATCTCACAGTCAATCCTGAGCTTGCTGTGCCCTGTGCCCGCCATGTTTTAATTCCATTGTCCTTCCACCAGTGTAGGGAATAGAGCACATTAAATAAGGACCTGCATGAGAGCCACCTTTTGATTTAATTTCGGTCTATGAATGGCTTTATGTTCAAGAATGCTTTTCCCTTGTGGAAGTTTTGTACTTTGATTGACAGATTCTAACTGCTTTCTACTTAGAAGAAAATGAATAGGTTTTGTTCTTGAAAGGTACTGTTGCTGGTTCTGAAATGTTAAAATAGAAATTGCTATTCCTTTGCCACCTAAGGGTCTGATCTGAGGACAAGAATTTGAGTAAACCAAACCTTTACTGCAGGTAACTCTTTTCAAAGTCCTCCCCCCCACCCAAGAGCATAAGATATTACACATAGAGCAATAATTGTCATTTTTTTGAGTCATTAAGAGTGAAGGCTTTATGAGAAGAGATAAAATCTACCACAAAAGGTCCAGAAAGTAAAATATAAGAGTTGTCAATATATTGCCATCTATGATACAGTATCTTGCTCCTCATTAGTATTTATTTATTTGTTTATTTATTTATTTGTTTGTTTGTTTATTTATATATTTTTGAGACTAAGTTTCACTATTTTTGCCAGTGGAACCATAGGCTCACGTTGCCCAGGGGTACCATGGACTCAAGCAATCCCCAGTCTCAGCTTCCTAGGTAGCTGGGATTATTAAGGTGCTTGAAAGTGCGCAACACCATGCCCAGCTGTGTTTTTATTTCTTTTGGAACCAGGTCTCACTATGCTGCCCCGAGCGGGACTCAGACTGTGATCCCCAGTCCCAGTTGTGCTCTATTGGCTGTCGCTTACAGTCGTGCCCACCACTGTGCCCGGTTTAGGATTATTTTAATTTTAAAATGAGTATCTTTTTACAGAGACACTAACTGATAGATAAATATGTCATCAGATTGCAACACAGGTGGAACATTTGGAGAATGAGTGGTGGTCCGAGGGTCAGGATCATATAAACAGGATTTACAAAGAAGCAGCAAGAGTATAGGAGCCCGGCAGGAAGTCTATATGATGATTCCATTTGTCTTAGTCTTTTGCAATATGATTTTGCTTGCTTTCTTGCAACACACCTTGATGTCCCGTGTTATTATCTTAAGTAGACATAATCAGATTTAAAGAGTTAATGAGTATGTCCTACATCTCCACCACTCAGAAGGTCAATAGTTGACACTTCCTGAGTATCAAATTTGAGCAGCTGGTAAAAATAAACACTAATAATCTAAACAACCCAAACCTCAGATGTTAAGTTCATCAATGATGTGAATTTTTAGGAGAAAGGATGATGAATCAGTGGAAATAAGAAAGTCATTGATATGGAAGAGTTTTAGACTTGATATTGGAGAACTAATTGCAACTAGAAAGAACTTTCTGAAAGAAGTTAAAAAACAGGATATAATGAGAAAAAATTGAGTAATAACTTGTAGAAATTTGTGAACACAGTTGATGGTGCAGAGCTGACCCTGGTAAATAAAGGTTCAGAGTGCAACCCTACACTGGACTAAAACACACCAAATTAATTATGTGTGTGTTCTCTCTGCAGGAAGTCAATATTGTAAATATTTATGAGTTCCTAGTAAGTTCATGTATGGTCTTATTGAACTTAATATTGTCTTTTTTTTTTAAGGATTGTTTATCATAGTATTTGTTATCATAATCATGTAATCAGTTCATTAAAATAAGTCCAATTAAATAATGATTTTAGAACTTTATATAATTTCTTTCACTTTCTTCTGCTTTGATAATTATTCACATGATCTATGTGTCTCCAAAAGTTTTTAAGTAATAGAGGGATAACTAAACTCTTCATTTACTTTAGGTTAGGATAAATATAGATTTTTATTTGGTTTGTTAAATAGTTTTGTTTATTGAAAAGGTAAAGAATCACTTTAAAAAATACATTTATGATGTTGAATTTCAGTTTATGATATTGGATTCAAGAAAGCTGTCAAGAAACATTTTTCATACTTATTTTTCTCAATTGCCACTTCTAGCATGGAATTTTAAGATACTGTAAACATATTTAGACTTTTATTTACTTTTTAAGTTTTAATGGGGTTACTCATTGAAATACTTTGTTTTTAATCCTGATTCATAGATGTAGAAACCATTATAGTTTAGATAGAGATGCAAATTTAAATGTTACGGGAAGTCCGAGTTTACTAGTGCTGTTCCATGTCTTTTGCTTCCTGCCCCACTCCAACCACCAAAAGACAAAAGAGGAGAGGTGGAAAACATAATCACTACTTTCATTTAATTTTATCTATTTTAAATTTCCTGTAAACAAACCCTTTTGCAAAAATTCACCAGGATAAAAGACAATAGGTAAAAATAATATAATTGATTGGTTTTTAGCATATAGGAAAACCTATATGTGTGTATGCATTCATATAATTTCCAATATGTACGATATACCTATACTGTATGTATGTACATATATATATATAAATAAGTGACACAAAGATCTATCTATCTATATTTGTGTTGCTTATTTTCCCACTCATTAACGTGCGCACAACTGTAATCCCAGCTACTTGGGAGGTTGAGGCTAGGAGTACTTAAGTCCACAGTTTCAAGACTATCCCGGGCAATATAGCTAGACCTAATCTCTTTAAAAACAAACAAACCACATGAGTGACATTCAGCTGACTTGACACTACAGTTAGCTCTACATTTTTTCTTGTCAGGATGAGAAACTAATCTATTGTGATACTAGACTGCCGGGTACAGATCTGTTCTACCACAGGTAGCTAATTTCTTTATGTTTCCCTATCATCCGACGGCTCATATTTGTATGCATGTTTGTATCAGCTACCTGAGTTTCTCTAGGAGTGGCATGGCCGGATCTTATAGCAGTAGGAGCTTAGTCTCTGTAGAAGTTACCAAAACGTGGCACCAGCTTTTGCTGTCACTTGGGAGTGTATGAGTTCTTTCTGTCCTATATCTTCAGCCATGGTTCAAACTGTAGCACATTTAAAAACTTCATGTTAGTGTATTGGATGAAAAGCATGTTCATAAAGTAATTTTCACAAATTTCTCTGCTGTTAATATTGATCAATTTTTGGCATGTTTTTGGCTATTTTCCTTTTCTGTAAAATTGCTTATAACTCATTGTTGAAGTCATTTATATATCTATATAGATATATCTCTCTATATATATGTTAGTGCCACATTAAGAACATATTTATATTCTTTTTCCAATCTCTGATATTTGTTCTCTTTACCATGAATGAACAACTATTTTAGTTTCAAAGTTGATTGAATCTCTTTTTGTCTTATGTTAAAAAAAAAAAATCCTACCAGGAAGTCTTTACATTATTTTCTTTGTCTTCTAAAAGATAACAGTGTACCTTTCCCATGTAAATATGTAACCTTATACTTAGATTTAGTTTCTATGTGTATTATGGTGTATAAATCCAGTTTCAGTAAGGATAGACATATAACCCAATTAATTCATTCATTGGTGATTTCTGTCTCCATCAAATGACAATGACATATATGCCTCAACCACAATCCTCCAAAGGTCTTTGCTCAGATGGGGACAGAAACCTTCCTCACCATCTTTGTGGTTTTTTTCTCTAAAGTCACGTTTCAGTGAGACAACATTCATTTATATTTAAAATTCATTTATTTCCCAAATTAATTTAATTCTTTCATTTTATTTTTCTTCATTGCTCTTATGACTATTTTTTTCTGAATTTTTATTTGCCTTCTATATTCATTGTAATAGAACGTAAGTACAGTGAAGACAAAGGTTTTTTTCTCTTTCTGTCTATTGTTGTGATCCCAAGGAACCTAGACAATGCCTGGCATAATCAGCACTCAGTATTACCTAAGGAGCAAGTGGATGAGGAAACATATTCCATTTTGAGAACAGATCTGTTTTTGGACTTAAGGTTTGTTCAGTGATCTATTTCTTTTCTTTTGGTGTACCATTGTTTGTTAGTTTTATGATGAGACTTGATATCTCACAGACCATGGCCTTTCTTTATTCTCCTTATGGTTCATGTATCCTTGATCATTTCTTCCCCTTTGTTCATTTTAGGATTGTCCTATCAAGTCTGTTGAAAAGCTGCACAGATATTTCATTCATCTTACATTGTTTCTATAGTTAAATTTAAAAATAATTTTATTCTTTTGAATATTTTATAGGATGTCTTTTCACAGCTAGTCTTTTAATATCTTTTAATATATCTTTAAAAATATCTATTAGTTTCTGTACTCTGATAAATTCTTTTTCTTTTAAATAGTGAAAGTATTCATATTTTCAATTAAATCAGGATGTCCTTACCTTTATGTAAACATTAACACTATACATTATTAAAATTAAATAATCAAATATCATGAATTTTTCAATAGAGGACAAAATATAAAAAGCTATTAATTATAATTTTTCAAAAACATTTCTATTTCGCTAAGAGCTGAGTGTCTAAAAGAAGAGATGAATTAAAACTACTGAGAAGGCTTAAAGAGAAAAAAATTTTGCTTTTGAATTGCAACTTTTCGCTCACTGTGAGATCTTATATAACCTATCCCCAGCAAACCATTAGTGCATCTTCTGTGCTTTACCAATACTCTGCTTTATAACAATCATCATAATATTGTCTTCTGCTATAATTTTCTCTACATACATCTACCTGTCCTCCCGCCCCAGGTTTGCACTTTCCTGGAAACAAAGGATTTTATCTCCTTTGTATCACTGCAGGTCTCAGTTTCAGTATCTGCCTTTCAGACAACAGGCACTACAATCTATTAGGCATTAAAATTAGACATTCAGGGAGATGTTATACTGGCTCAATAAGTTCTTCAAAAATTGCCTAGAAATTTGCCTGTATGAAAATTGCTTTCTTCCAGACACTGCCTCCCCAAAGATGCTCCATTTCTCTTCCAACTTTTTATTCAGACCCCATCAACTCTGCCATCCCCAGAAATATTGGTGTTCCACCAGGAATCTCTCTGTGGTCACCTCTTTTCTAACTTTACTTAAAATTGTATTCCATATTATCAACTCCTGTGCCCTTAATTATACCAAGGATTATTTTAAACTTGTAACTTCAACCCTGAACTCACTTTTAAACTCCTGAGATTTATTTCTAGTTTCCCACATTGCACATAGGAAACCTTCTGTTCACGTATACCATTTAATGTGTTCCCATGACGAACTCATCAGTTCCCCTACCCCCACATACACCTACACAGCCTTCTTTATTTATTCGAGTGAGGGTTAAGGTTGTCAGTATCCATTCAGTTAACCAAGTGAGAAGAGTCAGTCTTTCTGGGAACTTATTGCAAATAGATGATGTTGACTTAAAAATCTGTTTCCTAAAAATCCACCAGCCTAACCCTGAATTTCTCAGCTGTTGTTGATTGAATGATAACCAGTGTTTCTTAGCTGAACGACTACAAAAACCCCTTCATTTTATTTTCGTGACCCCAGATTGGCTTTTCTCCCTAAAGAATCTTGACTACATTATTTTTCTAAAAATAGAACTATCATTATGTGTACTTTTGAGGTGAATACTTCCTGATAGCTTAACATTGTTCAAAGGACAAAAGTTCAAAATCACGAACATAGAACACATATTCTATGCATGGACCAATTTACCTTGTCACTTCATTTCTTCTACTCACACTGTTCTACAGTCATGGCTAAACTTTGTTACTAACAATATCACATTCTCTTATACCTTTGCATGGTGGGTCCTACTATTGTCAGATCCTTTTTCTATGTACATAATTCCTACTTATTCAGCCCAAATATGGTCATTCACTTGAGATCTTTCAGCACACCCCAAACTGAATAGCTATACTTTCTTCTCTGCTTCCATGACACTTAGCTTGTCTTTTATCTCAATAAAAGAAGCTATTAATTATAATTTTTCAAAAATATTTCTATTTCGCTAAGAGCTGAGTATCTAAAAAAGAAGAGATGACTTAAAACTACTGAGGAGAAACTTGGTAGTAGGAACGAAAATTTATGTTTTTCTGACTTATATTGTTCTTAGTTATTTTCTGGAGACCAGAACTTTTTTTGCATTATTATACCTATTCCAGCAGTTAGAACACATGCACTTCTTCAACAAAACTCAGAGATTCAGAAAACATCTTCTGAGAACCTCATCTCCTTTCTATTCATCAACAGGGTGTCAGTGGCATTCTCCTTGAAAATTTGGGTGTTTGTTTCATATACTTGTAACTAAACACATAAAACCTTTTCAAACTCAACCTTTTTTTTCACTATTTAAATTTATTTATTTTTAATTGTCTAAGTTTTGTTTTCATTTCTTTTTTTCTTGCCTTTTGGATGTTCTTTCTGTCTCCCCTTTCCCTTGTCCCCCCGCTCTGGTCACTCCATCTCTTCTTTCACTGCCAGTCTTTTAGTCCATTGGATTCTTCCTCTTTTCTGGAGCAATGTTCTTTTGCCAGTGTAGATATGTTTTTCTGGGACACAGTGGCCTATGCTTAGTCTTCTAGGTGTATCTTAGTTGCCAGTAGCCGGTTCATGCATGTTTGTATCCTTTCAGTGCCTCCCCCTTCTTACTGGTCATCTGCTCTGACCCAGCTTTTGGGTCACATTTTGCTCCGTCTTTGCCTTGTAGTTCTGGTCACTAACAATGGGAGTGTTTCTCTCAGGTGATGTTCTCATCAACCTTATTTTGTCTTTAATTCATTGTTTTCATTTCATTAACATGTTGACAAATCTATCAACAATCAATACAACTACTTTTTAATGATAATTCTAGAAGTGATGTTAAGCACCAGAAATACAACAGAATAGAATTTCTATTTGTCTTATTTGTTTGAGTATTTAGAGGATAATCTTGGCAGAAAATCACAATGCCATTATGGATCCTGAACATGTTTATTGTTTCTCGTGCTTGATGTATATTAACTCATTTGATCCTTCCAGTACTCTTGCTCAATGTCAAAAATGTAATAGGTGACCATTCCCCAACACAATACAAATCTATCTGTGACAAGATTTGCATTCAGGATCACTTGTTTTCCTTTAGAATCAGTTTCATCGCTCTGATGGCCAATGCTTAGCTATCCCCAGCACAGCTTTTATTGAACTCTATGTTGTCTTCATTTAATCCTTTGTGGATTTATATGATAAAGCGAAAATAGTTAGCAGAGCTCTTGCCAAGCTATGTCATGCAGTTCACGGTCTTTTTCCTGTTTAATATTTTGGAATTGTTTGAAATTCAGCTTAGCAGTATGACACTTGATCTGCGATGTGTTTTTCTTAAGAGTTTGCTATCCCAGGGGAACTCAGGCAGCCAGATTATTTTGCCAGGTAATTAGCAGAAGTCTTTAGTACTAGGACATTTTCTTCATTGTGATTGCCTTTTTTATGTTTGTTTTTCTTTAGCCAAGAATTTTTTACAAAATGCACACTGTTATCCGGAAAGATCTGGAGAACTGGTTTATAGAGTTCACTTAAAATACAAAGTAAATTCAGCAACTGAGGATAATTCCACTCATATGTCGATGATTAAGAAATAACAAGGGAACAATCAGAACTAAACCAAGGCAAAACCTAAACATAAAGGATACTAGATAAAGGATTCTAGGATAAAGAATACTAGAGGGTGGGTAGCAAAGGCAGGGGTTCAGTGGACTGTTGTGGAGTGTTGAGGGGTGCTTTCATGGTACACATGATCGGGCAACAAACATCTGCAAAGATAAGAATCTATTTTCTAGAATCATATTATTTATGTATTAATGTTGTTGTGAAACAATATTACCTTAATAAAAAGAAGATAGGACTGAAAAATAAAACTGTAGTTTTTACCTATATATTATTTTCATCATGAAAGGAGCAACATATTTCAAGATGAAGAGAGAGCAACTCACACTAAAGGTTCCCAGAAGGTTTCAGAGGAAGTAACATGATCATGAATCATGTTTTTGATTTTTTAATTTTAAAATATTCTTCAAGAGGGTTATTATTTAAGAGGAATCATTTTTCTGATCAAATATGAGGAATACTCTTTCCCCAGCATATTGTAATTTATTGATATCAAATATCAGTTGTTTTGGAGTATTGAGATTATTTAGAAGCCAAGGTTGCTTTTCTTCAGATTTGTTACTTAAAACACTTTTAGAAATGTCTTCATTTTATTTGAAAATGGGATGAAGATCATAGAAATACAATTCTTTTTCTCCCAAGATTTCCTTGAAATAAATCTAAAGAAATACAACAAGGAGAGAAAGCTGCTTAGTAACACAGGTATTTTGAATTGCCAAGAGATGGAAACTTCAACATTTCTGGAATCCAGATGGTTTATGAAAGTGCACATGAAAAGAGCATAGGAAAAAGTAGGGACTCAAAACTTTAAGGAGTGTCTTGAATTGGAGTCTATGGGTTTAGTGGTGAGTGAGTAGAGCAGAATATGCAAGATAGGTGAGAATAAAAGAGACTGAAGAGATTGAAGGAGATGAAGAAAATGTATTTAAATAAATTATAATTATTATTCTTATAGACAATTAAAAGCAAGACATAAATAATATAAAAGTATGGTTTATATGGCATATGAAAACCAGGCAAAATTTCAAGTCATCAACAGATAATACAAAAATTGAAGCGTCTTTGCTTGAGGCTAAAAAATTCCCTTTAACATGGGCCAAGTTTTCTTAGTATTGGAACTATGAAAAAGAAAATCTAATTCGATCATATGAATTGGTCAAAAGGCAGAAAAACAAAGTCAAAATAATGACAATGTTACTTATTAATTCTTAAAATTGAATTAGGATCTTCTTCCAATTTCTAAAAGAATGGATTGTCTTTAGAGGGGGAATTATTTCTATTAGAACATTTTGAACATTTGAAAATAAAAGTGCATTTGAGAGAATTTGGAAATCAGAAAGTGAGGGGAAAAGATCTAAGTGTGAATAACTTCAAGCAGGGAACTTAAGATTCTGAGTCAAGTAAATGGTACCAAAGATAAGAGTAGAAGATATTATATACAGTTGTAAAATAATAGCAGAATATTCAAATTCATGAAATTTTTAAAAGTTAGGTAAAGACATCTGGAAAGAAGAAAGTGCAATAGTATATACATGCTAAAATATCTTTTTAGTACTGGGAGTTATTAGAATGTTAACATGTTATTCAGAGTTATGTAATCAACTGAAAGAAGAAAATATTAAAAAATTATAGTAAAATTAATAATTTGTAATATTAGTAATAGTAATGGCAACATCATTTCAAGCATTTATTTCTGGACTGGAAAAACTAAAGTAGGGGAGCTCTGATTTGCATACAAAATTCCTTTGTCCTTTTTGTTGTATTACCATATGTACATTATTTGATAAAAGATAAAAATAGAAAAATTATAGTACAGTGTAGTCTGAGAGTCTCTATGGGAGAAAAGTAGATGTGCATGGGGAATATTAACATGTATTGGATAGTGTTCCAGCTAACAAAATAACCACATAAATTTGTGTTCCCAATATGTTTGCTCATGGGAATCCACCTGACACTTGTTAACCCTCTGTGGATTTACAGCTTATATTTGATATAGTTTATGCTGAAATTTATACTGCAAACACCAGTACTTCAACAGCATTGTACAAAATCATAATCTTTTTTAAATTGTCCAGTGTTTCTATACGGTAGACACTGAGAGTGTTTAAAAGACAACCAAAATGTAACTGTTGCCCATGGTTCTTTGGTATTGGGTTAACTTTGCTTTGCATTTAGATGGACTTGATCTTTATTATTTCTAGGAGTGCTATATTTCTTGGAGTATTTGTATTTCTTGGAGTAGTTTGATTTCCTATTTCCTCAATTGAGAAAATCTTGCTGAACAATTAACCTTCATAACATCTGGTTCAGACTTCTGACTACAGTTCACTCATATTATTTCTTTTATTTTAAATCTTTAGAAAGGGAGGTAAATGAAAAACAGGCAGAGTAGAGAAAGATAGGAAGAAAAATGTAAATGTTTTATGCACTTTGGGGATTAAAAATTACCCAAGTATAATAAAAGTATGTCAATTTTCAGAAATACTTTATAGCAGTCCTTGTTTATTTCAAATTGTTCTGGTTTAGTTTTCTTCATCTTTTTTGGTAATGTGTTTATATGTGGTTTGTCAGTTCCCAATAACTCCTGACTCAGATCCAATTTTAGGGTTGAGTTTAGAAGCTTGTTGAACCACATGTCTAAGAGTCAGTGTGATGATGTAAGAAGAAACACTGGATTTTAATAAATCTGGATTTAAATCTTGGAACTGCCTGGTAATATATGTTATCATGAGAATCATCTATAGTGATTCCTCAGTTTCCATTTCTGGAAAACTAGAATAACAACACATCATTTATAGGTTTATTTGGCTAAAACATCTTTACTAGTGGAATGGAAGATTTTGGTTTTATGGAAACAGCCAGTGAAGACTTTTTAATCACAAGAAGTTGATTTTATTACGTTGGGTTTTGACCAGTGTGGGTTAGTCATTCCCCATGGCACTTATTAAACACTGAATGCATTTGCCCTGTGTTGGACCCTGGCTGTGTCTTTCACAAGCTTCCCCCTGGTGATTTCTTGCATGCAGCAGAAGCTATGAATGATTGGCTTAAATAAATGGCAAATGTCTTAAGAGATGGATTATTTTTACTTTTTTAAACACAGTTATTTTGAATATTTATACCTAAGCCTCTTGACACAGTCTCAGATGGCAAAGCTGTTCTACTAATGTGAATAACAAAACTTCAAACAAGTGTTGTATCTTGGGCTGTACCTGTTTCCTTAGATTGACTGACATTTAATCAGAGTAACTCTTTTTATATATCAAATTAGTTTCTTCAATATACATACTTCCTTGAGTACATATGTTCAGGCATAGTTTTTCTAACTAATGAATAAAGTTCTTTCAAATTAAAATAATTTACTCTTTTTTTTGCCATTTGGAGCAAGGAGAAATATATGCATCATATTTGAGTACTGAATAATATGTGACATGATGCTACAGTATGTAGGGAATTGTGAGGAAAGCCTATTATGAAATACAGCATTTGCAAGGATAAAAAGGAATTATATATGTAACTTACAAGTAACAAGGATGGAAGAAAGACAAGAAACTTGAAAAAAGATGAGGAGATAAATCTACACAGGATTTTGTAATCTATTTACAACTGGTCTATATTACTGGAGCAAAATATCAGGAGCAAGGAGGAATGAAAATGAATGACCCCAAAGATGTGACCCTGGCAAACACTGCCTTCCATGTTGCAAAGGCAGTGTCACCAAAATAGAATGCCCCCAGTTGCATGAAATGTTTCAAGAAAATATCAAGTTTAGTGCAAATACAGAGCAAAAGACTCAATTAAGTCATGCCAAAGTCCAGCAGTAATTTTATATACAGTTTAGTGGATTGATACTAGTACATAAATAACATGCATGTATGTTTGTATCTATGGACATATGCAAACATATATTGGCATATCCATCTATATGTACATTTGCAGTTTTGAACAGAATGTAAACAAGCAAATCTATACTTACAGTTTTCATATCATTTACAGTGTTATTTTGGATGGAATTTCCATCCTATAAAATCATGCAAAGTACCTATAGAGATGGAGAAGAAGAGCCATTCCATACATCAGTAGATCAGAGGAAGTATAGCTTTGCCAATGTACTAATTTTGAGCTTCTAACCCAGCTATAGAATGAAGTTTCTTACATCCCTTCCTTTATTCTCAGACATTCCTTCCCCCATCCCCACTAGGTAAGTCTTTCTCCTTTAAAAAGTGAAAAATATCAATAAAATTTAAGTATATATTGAATGCTCACTGTGTTCACAAGAATACAATAAGAAACACAAGTAACATGAAAATGGGTGAAATATAAGCCCTACTCACTGAACATTCCACAAATAGATGATTTCTAGAGCTGTGCCTAGAATTACGCTCCCGTGCCTTAGAAACCTTGCTGTTAGCAATTCCGTATTCTCACTTAAGAACCTTGGACTGTAGGTGTCTATAAGCATTCCATGACAGGGCCACAATGCAATGGTTATGTGCAATTTGCTTGAATACATAAATGATCCTAAATGTGAAAATGTCTTTAGATTCCTTCATGCTTATCCATCCTTTACTTTGAACTTTCTTGTTTCATTTTACTAGCCCACTCATGCACTATTAGGGGGGGAAAAAACATGGCAGAAAGCTGCTGATAATGAAATGTCTCTCACATTTCAACATGTCCAGAGTACTTGGAGAGCATCCAAATGCCTTTTGTTCATTTAAGTTCAAGTGCCGATTTTCCGAACAAAATCAGTTTCTCTTCAACTAATCAGAGTATGAATGTTGGCCTTTGTGTCAAGAGATACACAGTAGAAAAAATGTTCAGTTGTTGGCACATAATGTGTGCATGAGAAAACCTATCAAGCATTGCCCTATTGCTAAGATGACAATAGGTTATCTGCAAATTCTGCTTGATGACTTGTAGTTATAGATTCTACTCTCAGAGTCTATATCCTATATGCAGATTTTATTATGGAATCACTTCCCTCATGCTTTTGCTGCTGCTAAACACTCTGTTTATCCACAGGGCTAACATTTTCTATTATATCCAAATTTTCCTTCTGCTGTAGTTAATGACATTCCAAGACTGATAATACTTTTTGATAATGATTTCAATGTTAAAAAATGTAGTTAGCAAATTAACATACATATGATGACTTCTTAATAAGTGAGAGCCACTCTGCTAATTGCTGGGTATGGAGAACGATAGGACCTAATTCTGCCTTGACTTTGCTCAATTGGAAGAGATAGTTTCAGATGGTGTTATTGTGTGGAATGAGTGGGAGGACTAAGTTCATTTAAAGGAGGTTACCTAAAACTTCTGGAAAAAGGGGTGAGTTTTTGGATGTAGATGATAGTTGTGAAGGTAAGATGAACTTGAAATTACTGGGGAAAGTGTTCAAGGCTGAGAAGTTGGGGTATGCAAAAAGCTTGAAAACAGCTTCAAGCTTTCAAAAACTGTCAGTGCCTTTAATGCATTTATTTGAAGTATACATGCTATTTTCCTACTTAGATTTATCAAATGAGAAGATTTGGGCTTGACCTAAGATTAATGAGATAAGCCTACCTCTAGTTGAATTAATTTATTTACTGAATGAACTTGTGTGTGTTGTCACTTGGCAAAATTAAAGAAACCCTGACACCACATTCATATTCAGTTCAACACCACCTAGCCCTTCTCAGAGCTTTATGTTGGTCTTGAGTACTGGTATTCCTGTTAAACTCCCTGGCAACCCAAGTCCTAAAAACAGGAAAAAAGGTATCATCCCTCAAACTGTTTTAACTCATGGGATATACATAGTGATTTAGACATTAATTTTTATTTTGAGATATTTAAAAGAAATAAAGAAAAATGATCAAGACTAGAACAATACCAACATGCATACAACATTTCATAAATGCTGGTATTTTTTTGTTTTGCTGCTAGTTGATGGTTCTTAGATCCTTAAAGACATTTATTTTGAGTTTGATGTCTTCCATTCTATTTCATGTTTTAATAAACAAATATGTGCTCCTACAATTTATAGATATTTTGTATGTTTACTAACTTTATTGTGGCTAATTGAGACATGTATGAAAGTAAACAGTTTAATAAAAATGCACATATCCATTAGAATTTAGCTCCTGAAGTTTTCAATTTAGGATCAGTATTGTTCATCTCTCTCCCCACTTATATACTCTCCAGATACCAACAATTGCTTTGAAACAAATCACAGTAAAAATACCCTGAGTATATATTTCTTTTTTTATTCTAATTAGACTTTATTTTTCAGTCACACAATCTTTCAGTAAACATTTGAGTATAATTAAGACACAGTGTTTAATAGTAAGATTCAGTATATATAAATAGTAACATGAATACAACATCATGATACTACAATACTTCTTGTACTAGACAAAAGCACAAAAATTAGTTTTACAAAAGTTACCATTTCTCTAACAGCTTTCAGACTTTCATGTTTACTATAAATATAATAAAAGTTAATTTAATAAAAATACTTCAGTGACATATTGAATAGTTTTTACAAAAAACTACTTTCAAACAGAATTATAATCTAGGACATAATTGAGGATACATTGTTTTATAGCATAATAACAAATTTTTGTTTCAACTTTTATCTTACTAGTTATATATATTATATATCTAAATATAATAATATAATAATATATATGTATATAGTAGTTTCCATTGCTAGAAACTATATATTTGGGGCAAGATCTATTAGTTCAATGTCACTTGGATGATAAGATTTCCAAACAACGTATGGAACCTGATTCTAACAAATTATACAATAAATTATAAATTATACAATAAATATTAGGAGACAATTGAGGGAAAATAAAACTAGATATTTATAATAATAATTTGATTTTTTTTTATTTTTAGTTGTGATTACATTTATATACTCAGATAAAATGTGATTACATTTATATACTCAGATAAAAACTGAGTATATATTTCACGGTGTATTTCTAAATGATACTGTCTTTCTAAAATGTAATCACAATTAAAAATAGAAAAATTCCTAATTATTATAAATACCTAGTTTTATATTGTCTCCTAATATTTATTATATAATTTATAATTTATTGTATAATTTGTTAGAATCAGGTTCCTTACGTTGTTTGGAAATCTTGTCATCCAAGTGACATTGAACTAATAGATCTTGCCCCAAATATATAGTTTCTAGCTATGAAAACTATATATATAAAAAATATTTAGATATATAATATATATAACTAGAAACTATAAATATATAAATATATGTAAATATATGTGATATATATGTAATATATATCATATATATTAAAGTATTTATTTATCCTTTATTTTAACAGCTTCGAATTTGCTACTTTTATCATGAGGAGATTTTTAATGTTTTTCTGTCCTATTTCCTGTGAACAGGTAATTACATCCTGATGCTTGATCAGATTCAAGTTTATCATTTTGGGCAATGCTTTGTATATTGTACTTCTCCAGGAGACACCTGATGTCTAGTTATCTCTATTTGTTCATTTGCAATAAGTGATGGCAATTACCTGGGCATATTATGCCATTCAAAACTACAAAACACTGTTATCCTGATTGTCCTTCTCAATTCATTGACTGACTTTGCATGTGTGATATGTTTAATGTCTGCTATCACACTGTAGATAAGCTGATGTTTTATTTGCCTGCTCATACTGAAAAAGAAATTATTTCATGAATCCCTTCTACTTCTATGCGAACTTCATCTTGTTTGTTGTTGTTCTTTGCTATTTGTCATTTATTGTATTATTGACTATTCAGGTTGTTTCAAAATTTCTGCTACTACAAACAAAACTGCAGGAAATTCTATGATAATGAATGAAACTTACCTCCTGTTGTTAGGTTTTGGAGAAAGGAAGAAATGGAGAGACCAGAGACTAGCAAAGAAACAGGTGTATTAGAGGAAACCTGGGCAGACAGTAAATAAGCACACAGCTAAAGGCTGGAGCTGTGGAAACCATGTGTCTTAGCTGCATGGCTATGTCCTTTTATTTGGTCCCAGAGTAGGGGTTTGATCAGGTGGGATGGATCTGGTAGGGTTGAGGGAGTTTAGTCAGACTTGTAGTGTTTTTTCTGATAGGTGATCAGTTTCCTTCTGGCCAAACTTATTCAGGTGGCCTGGGAAAGGTGGGTTTTTCTCATATTGTCTGAGTCAGTGACTCATGGAGTGGGGGTTAAGGTAATTGGTACAAACAGGAAGGAATTTGGGAAAGAGATCATCCTTTCAGTTGAAATTTGATTCGCACACTATTGAATATGTTTTATTTTTTTGACTGACATTCTTTTGACTGACATTCAGACATTCTTCTCCACAAATCAACTTTCTATTTACCTTGCCCTTTTTCCTATTGGTATTTTATCTTTTACATAGTGTTTTCTAGAGAGAGCTCTTCTGTTGGGCTGAAATACATAAACTTTGATTGATTTAAACATTGCAGGCATTTTCTGCCCAACATTTTATTTAAACATATATTTTTTCCTTTCTTTCTTTTTTTTTTTTTTTGAGACTAGGTCTCGCTGTTTTTGCCCGTGGAACTGCAGGCTCATGTTGTCCAGGGTATCACAGACTCAAGCAATCCCCAGCCTCAGCTTCTCAGGTAGCTGGATTACAGGCTCATGCCACCATGCCCAGCAATTTTTTGGTACTAGGTCACACTACGTTGCCCCCAGCGGGGCTCAAACTGAAAGTGGGTGAAAAGAGACTTTCTGACTTTACTTAACTGGATATAGCTATCTGCCTGCTTTTTTTTTTTTTTTTTAAAAGCAGGCTACACACTCTTTATTAGCATTTTCACTGATCACCTTTACCATTGATATGCAAAAGCCATCCAACTGCTCTCTGCTTTTAGCTTTAAAAACTGCAGAAAAGAAAAACTTTAAAACACAGTTTAAACTTTCCACTCATGGGTTTTAACCACCATCCCCAGCCTTCTCAACCAAAATACCAAACTAATGTAAGACTATCAGTGCAGTGCAGACTAATTTATTTTTAACAAAGTGATTTTTAGTTATTTTAATAATTACAAAAGAAACATGTAAGACTCAAAATACTTTAACATTGTTTAAAACCTTTTTCAGTATTGTCTAAAGTCCTTTCCCAGATTGCCCCAAAATCCTCAGTCTCTCAATCCTAATCATCTCACCAATGTCCAGACAGAGTCCATCTCCAGACGCTTAAAGACATGTTTCTTTAACTGCTCCTCCTTGTCTTCCACACTGTCTTCTCCTTGTCACCATTAAGTAGCAAAAACTCTACGGTGCCAAACCAGCAAAGTTCACTTTCTTCTCAGGCCTAACTTTTGCACGGCCTCTCGCAGACACAAGTTAAACTCAGCAAAACAAACTCCAACACGGAGTTCAAATCTGCAAACTCCTTAACTGCTTTCAGCACACATGCTGCCAGCCTGGGCCAGCAGAGTGTTAAAAGCCCTCGGTGGCCACATGGCCAAGCTCACATCTTTACAAGATGGCTGATTCCCATCTCTCCTCTCCTATCCCCTCTCCATATTAAAATCCTAATCCAATCAAATCGCCTCCTTCTCTTTGTTTGCACACCCTTTATATACCCTGATTTTCCCGCCTTCCAAAAAAATCTGTTTTACCTTAACTATTTCACTTTTTTTCCCCCCTGCATCCCCCTAAAAAAAAATCCCAGCTAAAGTCATTTTCCCATTTTAGCATACCTGTCCTTAAAATCTACAATCTTAAACAAAAACAAAAAACAATGGGGAGTGGAGCACACCCTATCAAAACCACAATCCCTGGTCCCCGCCGCAGCTTCCTAGATTGCCGTTTACAGGCCTGTGCCACCATGCCTGGCTATTTCTTTTTCTAATGAAAGAAAGTCTAGTACTGTGTTTGGTAGTAAAGATAGTGGTGTCAGACTACCTGAACTCAAACTGTAAAAGTGTGATATCTGTGGAAAGGGGAGATTCCCAGTTCCCTGCCCCACCTAAGGAAGGGTGGAACAGAACAGAAATGAGAAGCAGAAGGGGAAGAGCAGAGAGACGAGGATAATAAAGAAGAGTCACTGGTGCAGAAAAGACATGTGAAGAAACCATACTAGCTTCTTGGACGTATACCAGAAATTTGGAGGTCATGGAAGTGATACCGGGTGGCAATAACAGGCAAAATGGGGTATTTACCCAAACCTACAAAGGGGAGCTACTGGCCCCTTAAAAGCCAGCCACACACTAGGTTCTTTCCAGCCTGTGCATGCAGTAGCAAGACTACATAAACTTTAAGAGAGAGGAAAAAACAAATTTACTTATTAGAAGGGCAAAGCAAATAAAAGTCACTGAAGGGGTACAAGGAAACCCCTTTGGTAATCTTATCACATAGTCCAGTCTCTAGTCTAAAGAGCACAATAGCTGCAGCAACCATCTGCATTGACAAAATGGCGGCTGCCCACCTTAAACTGGATGGAGGAGCTAAGGGTGCTGCCACTCTTTCTTCAAAGACTCAGCTCCACTCACTGCAAGCCAGAAGGAGCCAAGATGGTGTAATCACAAGATGGAGTCGTCGATCCTTCTCCAAGAGTTACATCTCTGGCTTTCCTTCAGCTCCAACTCCAAAGTGGCCCAGCATCAGCAAAACTCAATACAGCAACAAAGCAAGTGCTTCAGATGTCTCACGTTGAAAACGACAACAAAACAAATTCTCCTCAGATCTCCAGAAGACTTCCAAGCTTCACACTTTCAAAATTAAACCAAGTGCTCAAGCACCATGTTTCCTCTAGCCTTCCTGCTGCTCTTCTCTGCTGCTGCTTTTTGGGTTCTCCTCTGTTCTCTGTACTGTCTCCTTCCATGTCTTTTATTCTCTATCCCCTCCCTGATCCTTTAATCCTCACAAGAAGGCTTAACTTCCCTTCTCCAAGTCTCCACCCACCAGTGCTAACAATAGTTATTTTAATACATCAATGCCAGTACTGGGGGCCACAGGGGACACTTGAAAGAAATAGAAATGTAGGTGAGAGACCCGTGGTGTGTCTGAGAAGGCAGCTGTTACCTTGATTTTGCTCATTTACTTTCAGACTGGCCTGGCCTTATACCCCTTTCTTCATTACTAGGCACTTGGAGAGCTGGACCCCCAAACCTGTGGACTCTAAATGGGTTCTGCCAGCAGCTGCATCAGGGCAGAAAGGAACCTTAATACAATTAGCACAGGATAGAGAAAAAATAAAGAATATAGTTGAAAATGATTTTCAATTAAACACCCAAAGTTACTGTTTATTCTGGGTTGTTGTCTGGAGAAGTGGCAGAAGAAACCTCATTGACAGAGTTAAGCAGCAAAAAGAAGCAAATTTATTTAGAAGAACAGATATGAGAAGAGGATTGTGACAAAGGAAAGAAGAGGAATAAAACAGTCCCTGGCCCAGGGGTCAGAGAGAAGCAAGGAAGCTCAAAATGCAGTCAAGTCTGTAAAGAGCCAGGCACAGAGTTGCAAGAAAGGATAAACAAGAGAGATTGACACAGTCAAAGACTGTGTCAGTCTTTGACTCTTAGAAGCATGGTTGGTAGCAACTTTAAGGTAAATTACTCTGCCTTTTATGGGGTCTAGGCAAGGGGGAACAAAAGGTGGCCAAGAGAATGTTTTACAACTAAATAACTAGGGAAGACTAATGGCCAAGGTACAATAAAATTTGGGTAAAACATTATTTTGGGGGGATAATGGCAGGCAGGGGATTTACCCATACATTTGTTGGTAACTCCTAAGGAATATTCCTTAAGGTAAACATTGGAGGAGGAGCTGCCTGCTCTTTGCTCTCCAGATGTTCATCATATCAGTCCTGTCTTTAGTGTTTTGAAGCCAGATAAGATAGTGAAATGAAGTTTTTCCTCATTTCACAGCATGAGTCCAGTGCGGTCTCAGCTGGCAGCCTCTGACACAGTCGTTCAGGGACTTCAGATCCTTTCACCCTCACTATTCCAAAACCCAATCTCCCTGTGATTGGCTGATACGATTGTGCAGAGGCTCCATGTTAGTTTTCAGCTTTTAGAATTGCCTCCTCTCTGCCTGGAAATGCCTCATTAGCGCCTCATCTCTTTTATACCAAAGGTGCTGGTTATGATGCCCATAGTCTAGAGCATTACTAGTTGATCTCCTTTGGAATTTGTCTTCTTCATGCTTCTAAAATGAGGTGCAAAACCAGCACTGAAACTTCCAAGGAGAGAGACCAACAGTTAAACCCTGTATGCTTTGGGTTCCTCCACCTGCATGCACAATTTCAAGAAAATTCAAAATAGTAACAAGATTTATTTACAAACCATGCAAAGCAAGAGTCACTGACGCCACAAGTGGCCATTTATCTCACCCCAGTTATTGCCCAGTCTCTAACAGACTTAAACAAAAGAAAGCACCATCCCAAGATGGTGTCTTTGCTCTGCTCCAAACCTAAACCAGCACTTAAATAAAGAAACATTTGTCCAAGACAGAGAATCCAGAATCCAGTTTTCCAGTAGACTCAAATTCTAAGTTCCAAGTTTCCCGGCAACCTATTCTCTTTTCTAGAGATCTAAATCCTAGTTTTCAAACCAAAACACTGTGCTTGCGTTTCTGATAACTTTTGCTCTTCCCTGGGATAGCTAAGTCCCAGGTTGCTGTGCTTCGGGCTGCCCTTTGTCTGGGGCTGAGGTCTGATGGTGTGCCTCTATGTGCTTTTTTTTTTTTTTTTTTTTTTTTTTTTTTTTTTTTTTTTTTTTTTTTTTTTTTTTTTTTTTTTTTTTTTTTTTTTTTTTTTTTTTTTTTTTGACTTTCATCCTCTAATGCTAGACTCCACCCACAGTGCTTTTTTCTCAGCCTCAATACATGTATCAGGGGTATTTCTTTGTATAGGCTCACCTCTCCCCAGTTGCGCTAACTGTAACAGACCCTGGTTCACAACCTGCCCCTGGTTACACTCCCATACTGCCAGGTTTCATTACCCATTACCACATCCTCTTGTGGGTAAATATCCTTCCAAACAGGGTTGGCCCAAAGTAGGAGTGCTGAGACCAAAAAAGTTTGCCACAAGTAGAAAGTACCTTCTGGGGGGGAGGGGGAGGGCATAGGAAATGCATATGTTATCTGGAGGCAGGACAGGCTTTCTTTTACTAAAAACCCTTTTGCCTATAAACCAAAGGAAATCCTTAGCCTATTGCAGGCTGGGCAAAAGCCTTTGTTAACCCATAAGCTACCACACATTAATTAACTTATCTTTTGTCATTCAAGTACCTGTTGCTTGCCCATCTCAAGGCCTCACCCAGACTGAAGGAAAAAAAAAAACTAACCAGATCAAACTCTTAAAGTGATCAAACTATTTATTACTAAGTAAGATAGTGATTACCTAAATATGTATTACAAGATAAATATGGAAAACCCAGTTACTCCACCATTGTCCAGAACTGTCCGTTAGTCTCTGGTCACCTCACCACATGTCCCATCAATCTGAGTTCAGCAGCACGTGTTCCAAATGCAGGGCATCCTTTTCCTCCTTTGGCATGTTTCAGCTTTCTTCATACACGATATCCAGGAAGTGATAACTTCTTTTTACCCTTCAACATTTTCCCAACTTTGGCAGTAGAGAAACTCAAAGATACAGGAACCAACATAAAGTCCATTTACTCAAGTGGTGCTAATGGCCTCTCAAAAAGCATCTGAGTCAAACTAGATAAGACAAACTGCAACACAGAGTTCAAGTCTCCAAGTTCTTTAGACTCCTTCAGTACAAACACTCAGCTTCTGCATGCTAATGAAACAGGGTAAAAAGAAGACTTTCTGACTTTGCTTAACTATGTACACCTATCTACTTGCTTCTGTCTACAAAGCAGGCTACACACTCTTCATTAGCATTTTCACTGATCACCTTTACCATTGTTATGCAAACATCAGCTACCAGCTTCTCTCTGCTTTCTTTCCCTCTTTCAGACCTAAAAAGAAAAACTTTAAAACACAGTTTTAATCTTTCCACTCATGGGTTCTTACCACCATCCCCAGCCTTCTCAACCAAAATACCAAACCAATGCAAGACTATCAGTGCAGACTTATTTATTTCTAATAAAGTGATTTCTAATTATCCTTATAACTACAAAAGAAACATGTAAGACTCAGAATACTTTAACATTGTCCAAAACCTTTCTCAGTATTGTCTAAAGTCCTTTCCCAGATTGCCCCAAATATCCTCAGTCTCAGTCCTGATCATCTCACCAATGTCCAGACAGAGTTCATCTCCAGACGCTTGAAGACATGTTCCTTTGGCTGCTCCTCCTTGTCTTCCATGCTGTCTTCTCCTTGTCATCTTCAGGTAGCAGGAACTCCATGGTGCCAAACCAGCAAAGTTCACTTTCTTCTCGGGCCTAACTTTTGCACGGCCTCTTTCAGACACAAGTCAAACTCGGCAAAACAAACTCCACACAGAGTTCTAATCTGTAAACTCCTTAACTGCATTCAGCACACATGCTGCCAGCCTGGCCAGCCAAGCGTTGCAGGCCTCTGGTGGCCACATGGCCAAGCTCACATGGTTCACATCTTTACAAGATGGCCGATTCCCATCTCTCCTCCGCTGAACCTCTCTCTATCCAGTCTCCATATTTGAATCTTCAATCTGAATCCAATCCTGAATCGAATCCTTCTCTTTGTTTGCACACCCTTTATATACCCTGATTTCCCACCTTCCAGGAAAAATGTTCACCTTGACCATTTCACTTCTTTCTCCCCTGCAGCCCCCTGAAGGGAAATTTCAACTAAGATCATTCTCCTATTTTAGCATACCTGTCCTTGAAATCTGCAATCTTAAATGGAGACAATGGGGGGGGGGCACACCCTATCACTAAGAGGATGTTCCCCAGCCTGGTCCAAGGCCTCGGGCCTAGGATGCCTTGACTATGTGGCAGGGCTCACATCCTCCTCTGCAAATGGTTTAATCCCTTGTTGAAAGCCCCTTTTATACCTTTTTTGCCTTGTTTTCCTGCTCCTTCTTGGAGGGAGTCTTGTCAATCATCTTAAAGAGCAAAAGCTTTGTTTTCCTCTCTCCTCCTCTTCTATCCTTCTGAAAGGAAACTATGAATTCTAATGAAGGCTCTTGCCAGGACTTGGCTTGTCCTTGAAATTTACAATTCTAAAGTAACAGGGGAGTAACTCCTTTTCCTACCTATTATCAACATATGGCATCAGCTATGTTAATGGCAGTTACTCTTTAACACATACACCTAGAATGTTTGCAGTTTTTATATGGAAGACATATATCCAATGAAAAAGTTAAAAGAGAGAGAGGACAATAGTTTACAAATTTTTTTAAATGACAAATTTGTTTTGGGATTGGAATTATTAGGAAAATTTTATTATTGTTTTCTAATGCGTAAATGTAAGTTAAAAAAAAAGATTTACACATTTTCTCATCTATATTCAATGTAATAATTCCACCAGCATCTCCACAAAGTAGAACTTAATGCTGCAGGTTCCAACTGGCACAGTGAACTTATTGCTTGTGATTGTGGTACCTGGGATAGTAGAGGGCAGAGTGGGAGTGTGTGGGTCTAAGCTGGTCCCACCATTTATTATTAGGCCAGGGAAAATGAGAGTAGTTATTGGGCTAAAATAACGCTCATAAACATAAAATCCAAGTAAACGCCCCAAAATGTAACCTTTAGAGTTATTGTTACATAGAAATACCAGCTGGAAGAGACAACCTTTATATTTCTGAACTTCTAAACTCTCTGGCATTTAATTTCTTATTCTTTGATTTTAAAAGTGAAAGTCACAATAATAATAGGAACAAGAAGAGAGGAGACCTCTGAGAGCTGGAAATATAAAATAAAAACTCAGGGTTAAGCCCCTTGCTTTCTGAGGTTACACCCACAGCCTGGAGAAAGGTGGGGGGATCTGGCCTGCTCAGCCTGAGGCTACCCCTGATACTTTCATTTACACATCAATTTAGCAGAATGCCCAGAGGAGTGGTGAGGGAATAGCCTAACCTGAGATAGAAATGCAAAGATCCTTAAAACTGAAATGAAGAAAAACATATTCATTTGACTTTAAATAAGGCCATAGGCTGAGGTTGAAATTGAATTTCATTGTAGAACTGAGGTAAGCAGATCAATAGGTAATGCATCATTCCTCACTTTTGTTTTTTTTAGGGTGGTGAGATAATGTATTTAAAAAATCCTAACTTTCAAAATATACCAAGTTAGAAATTAGACAAATGTCTTTAAAAATCATATAGATTTACCATTTCTTTTAGTTTTTATTCAGTGTTGCCTGAGATAAGTGAGATGTATTGCATTTTTTACAGGTTTGATTTCTCTGCATTACATTTTTAATTTAAAATCTTTACTGGTATGCTGAAGGCTCTACATTTTATTTATATTTTTATAGTAATTTTATTTTCCCAGATCAGTATTTTCTAAACTGTATGCTTTGAACAACAATGCTAAATTGAAAGGCAAATAAAGAAAACACAAGATTTGGTGATATTATTTTAAAAATCATTTATTTGAAGAGCTATTTTTATGATGTGGCTTCTCAGGGAATTTATTGTGCACTGTGAAAGGTCATAAAGTTTGGTGACAGACAACCTTTACCTGGAGGGGGGTCTGAACAAACAAACTTTGATCTAGTTCTGGGTCTGCAGGTATGTAGATCAGTTCTTAATATCAATCTTGTTCCACCATTAAAGCTAGCCCACCTGGGCTCCAGAATAAGGTGAACCTATATAAGCTCAGACTTCCTTGAAGAGGAAGGGGAGAGGGTCCAGCCTTTGGATGTGAATCAGATGAATCAGGTACTGACACAAACAAACCTGTTTCTTTATAGCCCCTATGTCCCAGTTTCCTTTTACATATGGCAGTCAGACTGTAGCACCTAAGTTATATATATATATATTTATTTATTTATTTATTTTTTATTTATATATATGTATATATATAACATATGTTATAGCTTATATATAATAGTATATGTTATAGATATAGATAATTTGACTAGCCTCCTTTTTCTTATCTATATACATCAACATTTCTTGATCTTGAGTCTGCAGAAAAATACCAGTAACACAGAATACACACAATAAGGTGTGATTATTATGACAGATCGAACCTTTTGATTCATAGAGAGAAAATCAACATATATGATTTACTCTTTGAAAAATGTTTGATTATCATGGTCAGTAATGACATGTTTAAAGAAAATGACCTAAGTGTATGTGTCTCCTGAGTTGATAAATGTAAGCAGAGAGAAATATCAGGATGAGGCTGGAGGCATGTTGGAGGGGAGGTGCTAATCCACCAGAGACAGAGTGGAGAACAGAACAGGCATACACATTTGTTGATGACAGGTGAGCTACAGTTACTCCACTTAGCGAGAACTCCATTTTGAGAACTGTGCCTCCTCCCCTTTGGTCGTGGAAGTGTCCCCTAGGCCCAATCGATCACACATCCTGTTTTTGTACCCATTGTTGCAATAACCAATCAATCACACATCCTGACCCTGTCTCCCTTGTTTTTCTGGCTGTTCTTGGAACATGTTTTACCCACTGCCTGCTTACTTGCTTCACAACAGGGGTCAGTGGTGGTTTAACAGAGACTGCTCAGGGTCTTTCTTGCCTTGCCATCTCGGTTTGGGGACTCTGGTGCACCAGCTTCTTGGCAATAAACCTGCTATTTTGGAAGTCATTTGGAATCCTTGAGTCTTATCAAGCAGCCCACAGGTCATAACATTATTAAAATATGTTTCAAGGGAGCAGGGGATGAGATGGGAAGTGTCTGCACAGAAAGATGACTTGAGGCTCTCTTTTATTACCAGTTCTTGGTGACTGCTTACATAGGGTGCCAGTTTGGGCCAGTTATCTTGGGGAGATTTTTGGTGTTGGGCATTGAGCTTAGACACAGAATATGACCTAGTCCTATGTCTGCATTCATGGTCCAAATGATCTGTTCTATGGCCTAGTTCCTAAGCAATCTTATCAATCCCCATCATCTATTCAAGTCTCCCCTGCTTGACTGCTGGACAAAAAGTTGGTGCTTAGATTTTTGCCATATTAAAGACATCCCAATAGTACATGCTACTTTTAGTTACAAACCATGTGGAATTATTTAATTAACTCTGGGGAGTGCATTTATATTTTTCCCTGTCATCATTTCCATAATTGGTTTTGCATGTATTTCTAAATGTATATATTAGAGAGGTAAACATGATTTATATTCATTAATAAAGGCATTAAACTTTTATCATTCTGTTGTACTAGATTCCTAAAATGATAAAAGATAATTACTTTAGGTAGTGTAACTATAGTTTGTGAAATCCATCTTTAAAATATAATTCAGTTAAGTGTAGTTTTTTTAGTGTACTGGGAAATAAAATCATCTCTGAAGAAGGATACACTACATTTAAAAATTTGATTTTATAGACAAAGTGATCAGAATATCATTCAATTCAAACAAAAGTTTTAAATCTAGGGACTGTGCCATATTTGCATGAGGTACTTAATTCCAAGTACCTACTCCTCAAATTTGTATTGATTGTGGTTACTGCTTCCCCAGTGTTACTGAAAGACCAAACTAATAGGTGGCTCAATAATATGATAAAAACTTAGATCATATTTGTAGAGAGCATCTTTAGTATAAATATATAGTTCATTGTTATTTTAAGGTATTATTATAAGAGGACTGAAATGTTCCTAAATGACTTACAAGCAGAGTCTCCCTCATAGAATGTGTCCCATTTATGCACAGAACAGATACAATAGTATATGATGAGACAAATACCACTAAGTCAGTGACCTCTTTATGCTTTTAATTTTTCTTTAACTACTGACTAAAAGAAATCTCCCCAATGTTCTCTGAGATTGCCTTTATGGAAGTGTTTGCTGGAATTTTAAAGTAGGTTAAGAATGGTCCTGGGAAGCAGAATGAAGGTTATTGAAGCAACCCTAATTCACACATTTGTGTGACTGTTGGTTTTCTTAGGTTCCCTTATCTATTTTGGTTCTAAGAAAATACATTATGGGTTTGAGGAAAATGTGAAAGTGGCTGAAGTAGGGATCTAGATGTGTGTGTGTGTATGTGTATACATACTCATATATGTACACATACACACAAAGATTGAGAGAGAGAGAGAGAGAGAGAGAGAGAGAGAGAGACCTATACTAAAGTCTGATGACCAGGTGAAAGCATTATAAAGTATGCTGAAGCACAGTTACCTAATAAATAGACCCTAGGGATCTAGAAAAATAACCCATGATTTACTGACCCAGTCTTCTGGTATACAGCCCAATTTCTTCTTGAATCTTCCTCATTCTATCTTCCATCACATCAGACCCTGTACTACCATCAGTGATAGCTCACTCAGAACACAGGTGCATGTATAGTATATATAAACCCTTAACTCCCTTTGGGGCACTCAGTCTTTGAATATTAATCCACTGATTCAGTACCCATTCTAATAAACCTGCTTCTTGCCAGTCCTGGTGTCCACATTCCTTGATTGCTAGCCTCCATATTTGTAGCAGAGACCAAGTGCAGATACCATTCCCTAAATGCCATGGCCAGGTATGGTTTTTGTTCCCTGATTGCCTGCTTTTAATACCAGGCCTTTCATACTACTATCTAGAGGTCCAATCCAGGAAATAGAGAGTGTAACTGTTTTGTATTAAGAGGTTGAATAAAACGTAGGAATGAGTTTAAATAGTGTACTAAGATTTGAGAAGATTATATAATTTACTGGAAAGAATTTATATGTTCATCAGTTGACAAATGGACAAACACATTGTGGTATATCCATACAAAGAATTATTTAACAATAATAGGAACAAAGCTATTTATACCTACAACATGGAATAACTTCAAAAACACGAATGAGCAAGGCCAGTCACAAAGGATCACACACTGTGACAACCTTTATTAGAACTTTGAAAAATGGCAAACATATAGTTAAAGCAGAATAGTTGTTTCAAAGACAGGGAATGGGAGGAAGGGATTATCTGCCTGATAATTTTTATGACTGTATAGATTTGTCAAGACATCGAATTGTACATTTAATGTTAGTGATTTTATTTATGGAAACTATACTTAAAAAGAACTTGTTCAAAAGAAAGTATGGTAGAATGTACTAGTAAGGAAGGGACCCCAGAATTTTTTAATACCTGAAAATGATCAGAAAAAATCATAAGAACAGATAGCTTTTGTACAGAATCTGGATGAATAACAGATAATACAGTATGTAGAATTAACAATGGCATACCTGAGTTCTTAGTCATTATAGCTGTTTAATAAATAATACATAAACCACTTAGCCTAGTGCTTAGCACAAGGCTGAGTCTTAATAGTGAGTGCTTTTATTCGTATTGATATTATTATCATTATTTAGCACTGTACATTATAAATGTGTAGACAATTTAATAGAAAATGTCAGACAGAAACTTTCTCCTCCCAACCAGTGAAGAGAGCCTATGTGTTAATTGGTCTTGATAATTTGAATTACAAAAACAAAAATGGATTTTTAAAAATAACTTGTTTAGTGTAATTAAGGCATTATGATGTAGCACAAAAACTGAATATTAGAACATCATTTCACAGACACATGTAGCTTTTTTGTGTCCATTGAATCATTTCTGAGCAATTATGTCCCATTGGGAGAATTCTTACAAATACCTTCTATCTGATGAGTGTTACAAGTCCCAAAGTTTGGAGGCATTCAGCGTAAGTCATAGTTCCACATTGGAGCATCGAAATCATCTTCTGGTCATGTGAGAAACAGGTACCAACAATGGTTATAGGAGCATGTGGCTTATGTTACCCTTGATCTTCACCTATGCTGCAGTAGATGTAATACAAATATAATAGCCAATATTTATTGACTCATTCTTGCATTCCACATTGATTAAATATATTTCTTGAGTTAACATGTTCATTTTACTTATTCATATGCTCATTTATGTAGTATTAAGGTAATGCTGGTTTATAGCACTAGATATGTTGCAGAAATATAGGATCACACCTCTTGAGATAAATGTCACCAAACATACACCCCCTTCCCACAAGGCAACTGTAGACCTCCTGTGTAATCTTCCCTTTACTCCCTACCCTCCCCCTCCAGTAGCCTCAGTTCTACAGGTTTTCCATGCTGAAATCACAGTTTTCACACATATTAAGCAACAGGTTAAAATTTGTATCTGACTCTAAATTGTAAGAATCACTGATATAGACCATGGGAAAAAGCTTGAGGAGGAAAAGTTATATTTTATCAGAGCTGAATTACTGACAGTTTATTTTTGGTGTTACTTCTGTCCTGGAAATGGAATGGAGAGAGGTAACTGACATCTGGCCCAAAGTCTCTGAACCCCAAATATAAGTCCATAGGATAGCAGTACATCTTAGGTGGTCAATATATGATTGCTGAATGAATTGGTAGCTCTGTATGTTTGAATTCTTGAAAATCAGGATTTTTAAAAAATTTTATTGATTTGCCACTAGATTACCTAGCTGTATATTTTTGGAAGAACAACCTCACACCTCCCTCACCCACCACCAAAGCTTTAGTGCCACAACCCAGTCACCATCCTTCCATGTTTTCCTCCTTTCTCCCCTGCCATTGCCTGTTAAGTAACTGGTCTATTATTCATAACATCTGAGAAATACTCTTGTTTTGCTTTAGTTACTTATATCCCACAGATAAGTCAGACCATCCAGTAATTATCTTTTTTTTTTGATTTATGTCATTCAGCATAATTATCTTTAAAATCATCCATTTTGTTCCAAAAGCATTATTTCATCTAACAGTTGAGTAGTATTGTATACTGTATTTTTAAGCTCAAATGATACTGCAGATAGCATAAGGTTAATGTTGGGTAGTGATGCTGTGTTTATTTTCATAGCTGCTTCACTGGCCGAGCCTATTTTGAAGTTCATTTTGAGGCAATTGTATAGACACACTTCTGTGCAAGATTGCTAGTATTAGCAATAACTTGAGTTTTGATAAACCTTTAATTATATTTTAGGACTATCAATCCGAGACAATTGTTGATCCTAAATGAGAAAAGCGGTTAGTATGCAGACTCTAATGGGTACATTTATCATTTCCTTATCGTACTGAGCTTCAGGCTTATTGTAGTCTATTTTCCAAGAAAGTAGAAATGCAGTTTCTTAGAATAAAAATGTTCTTTATAATGTGAGCAGTAGATTGAAGCTGTACAGATTGGTTCTTTAATGAAATAGGCAACATTCCAATGGAACTGACAAGGTTTATTTCTATTTGTTGTATTTTTTTTTCTCATTACAGATGGACCCGATTCAGAAAGCTGTAATAAATCATACATTCGGGGTACCTCTTCCTCATCGAAGAAAGCAAATCATATCATGCAACATTTGCCAGTTGAGATTTAATTCCGATGTAAGTTTATCATTTAGTATTCAGTTAAAAAATGTATTATGCTGTTCTAATCTTGCAGAAGAGATTTCTTAAACATTTTTCTCCCATAACTGAGTATGTCAAAATTCACAGATAACATTTTAACTGCTTAGGTGCTTTCATTTTGGAGCTTATTACACTATGTTTGGTTGTCAATTATGGAAAATTCACATATATGCAATCACATACCTGCCTTTTAAGGGAGGTTTTCAATCTCTTGGGAATGCTAAATTTAGATAATATAGTTTTGGGGAGTAGTCAAATTCAGAACCAGTGAGGCTTCACACCTCTGAAGTAAGAGATTTCCTGCATCATATTCTACAGCCAAGATGTTGACTTTGTAAATTTCCTTTGCCTTTGGTGGTGACCCCAAATTCTAGATCGTTCCTGTGCCCTTAATTATATGTGGGTTAGATCTCTCCAGTTACTATCCTAGAGCTATTAACATTTTGACGGGAGTCCTAAAGACCTCAAAGCATTTGACTCCTTAATGAATAAAACTTAAGTGGAGAACAGGACAGAAGGGAGACATCTGTGGACCTGAGACCACTCTGCAGGCTACTCACAGAGTAATTCTTATCTTTCACACATTTTCTAAGGATCAGGTTGAACTGTAGATTCATCTACAGTAAAACTGATTTTGACTGGTGGCTCACCCCACCCCAAATATGCCTATTTTGGTGTGGACTTGAACTTGAGAGACAGAAAAAAAGAGGGAATATTGCTCAGGAAATTGAATATGTTGCATATACTCCAGATAAGCACAAGACTGATCTGATGAAAATGGCCCCTCCAAAGTACCATACTCTAGCCCTAAGTTTGTATGATCTTTGGAGATACTCAAACAGACCTGGATTCTGAGGACTATGAACCCATTCAGTATTTAATATCCTCAAACAGGTAAGTCTCTTAACTGCCCTGGTGATGAGAGTATCATATCAGATAAATGGGCATAGAAAAATAGATGGGAATAAATACAGTGGCTTTTTTTCCTGTGATAATATTTCATTCTATATAAGGATTATTACCATCTTAGAACATATACCTACTTGTCCAGTCATTGGTAATGCTATCATATTTCTTCATGGTATTTAAAGAAGAGAAGAATACAAATTGCCTGTGAGCACCTGAATGTCTGTGGCTGCTATCTAAAAAATAAGGGTGCTAAACATAGCATTTTCCCCCCATACAGAAATTTTGTTTTGTTTTGTTTTGTCTTATTTTCTAGCACTGAGCACCTTAATTTTACTCACCTTTCCAGAAATAAAGTATTATTTAAATTATTAACAAAAATATTTTCAAGTGGTAAATATTATATAGTAATCACATAGAGTTTTTGCAAAAAAAGGAATTGTCTTTCTGCTCTGTAATAAGAGGTTTGAGGTCAATGTTTGTTATTTGGATCATTTCAAAACACACAGAAACAATTATATAGTATCATAATTGATCTGTGTGATTCTTCGTTCCTTTTCCTCTTAAATTTTATTAATATTTTGCTTTGGAGCCCATCAGGTAGTGATTAAAAAAAAGTCTCCCAGTTGCCA
The DNA here is from genome assembly GCA_004024945.1 of Uropsilus gracilis. NCBI lineage: Eukaryota > Metazoa > Chordata > Mammalia > Eulipotyphla > Talpidae > Uropsilus > Uropsilus gracilis. The sequence continues at coordinate 47,748 of PVHY01002336.1, read as the reverse complement.
TCGGGGCAGTTCACACATCTGATGGGGACTAATCCAAAGATCGCCTTCTGCCAACAGTTTCACTGTCAATATTTTCATCTGCATTAAAAAAACTTCCTGCAAACTCCACATCCAAAAGGGATTTCAAACTCTTTGAACCCAATCTCTCTATAAATGTTTAAAAAAACAAACAAAAACAAAAACAAAAAACCTGTGTCATACCCAGAGGTCATTTCTGGCCACTTTGAGGTAGCCATTCCTTTTGTATGTTTTTCTAGTCGTGTAAATGGGTATTAAAGCATATTTGAAGACTTTAACCATACTGCCATTATGCTTTAAGAAATACATTTTATTTGCATATATGATCATTAACATTAACATAAAGAACATAATATATCATAAAGAGCTTTTACATGCCTTTTTTCCCCTAAAAATTGATCTTCTATATTTTGAGAGAGTAGCAATTAAATTTTACTAATGAAGTTTCAAGGTGATACAAGAATGCATATATCAGTATATGTCACTAAGGGTGATTGTCTCATATTCTCACAGCTTTCCTTACAGTTTGTCTGGCATATGGTTAAAGGACAATGTCAAGTTATTTGGGAGATTTAGACTAATCAGTCTGGGTCATAATTAAACAATTGCAGGCTTGACCATTCACTAGATGATTACTGTAGTCACCTATTGCTGCTGTAAATATGGCAGAGTGGTTTAAACAACACAAACTTATTATTTTATAGTTATGGAGATGAGAAATGTTCCTTTGGAGGGCTTGCAGGGAGAATTTAGTTCCTTGCTTTACTATCTAGCTCTTAGAGTCTGCCTGGTTCCTTGGCTCCTGATCAACTTTCAGCTGCAAAGCCAGCAATACTGCTTGAGTCCTTCTACTGTACCTCTAGTTCTTATATTGTGTCCCTCTTCTACAGTTGAAGGACACATGTGGTAATGAGTTTCTGGCTCTGACAAACCAGGATAGGGTCTGTATTTGAAACTCAGCTGATTAGCACCCTAACTTCATCTGCTAATTTAATCCCCATTGTCATGTAATAGGATACATTCATAGTTTCTAGGGGTAGAAATACAAGCATCATTCTGTCTACCACAGATACTCATGAAGATATTTGATTTAGATTTGAATTGAATTTCCAGACCATCTGAATTGATCAGATAACTAACCAGTCTGGTTGTTTTGCACTATGTAACCTGCACACACGTGAATTCATCACACTTCCATGTTTCTTTATTTGTACCTTTTGTATAGATTCATTCTATAGTGCTAACTTCAAAAGTTACAACTTCTAAATAGGAGGACTTATATCATTATTGAATTTATACATGGCATGCATCATTATAATTATGATTTACTAATGAAACAACCATAGCTAAATTGATATATTGGAGTAAACAATGTCTTTGTAGTGTTATTTTATCATTAAGAAGGACATGCTAGATATATTAGATATGTTTGTTTATTGATTGGTCATGTCATGTCATGATATTGGTCATGTCCACTAAAAATAATTTTATTTTATATGTAATACTGAATTTGTAAGAAAACAATCCCTAAAGAAATATTAAAGTCAAATATATACATATGTATGCATACACATAATATGAATCATTTTAATCCCAAGGAAAGTCTTCATAATCTCAATTCTTGTATGCGCTTTCCAGGTAAATCTGGAATTCATTTTCCTATTTCTATTCTTAAATGTAAAGTCTTTTGGGAAAAGTAACATTGTAATTCAGTTGTATGCTTGGTTGAATTCTCTATCACAGAAAATATTTTTGCCTTATGAACTTTTTTACATTTCAAAGCTTTTCCCCCCTCCCTATGAAAATAATAGCTTGTAGTCTTTTTATCTCTGCATCATGAAAATTCAATTTCCTTTCCCTCTCTAAGCTTTTATTTATTATTTTTAACTCTTCACATGATAAAGTCTGTAGTTTGGTGTTATGTCATACCTGTTTTTTATACAGGATATTTTCCATTTTAGGTCCAATAGTTCTTTTTAAAATGCATAATATATTATGTGTGCTTTAAATCAGGTTGCCTTCTCCTGGTGTAGACTTTTTCTGTGTGGAAATGAAAGAAAAAAGAACATTGTTCAACAATTCATATAAAACATACATGGGGTTATGCAAAAAGCTTCCAATTAAAGACTGAAAGGTTATAATTTATTTATCATTGTCATAAAATAAGTATGCATCACCATTGGTCTGGGCAAGTTAGAAAGTATGTCTTTGAAAGAGGAGGTTTAGTCAGGCCAGCTTGGATGTGAGACTATGAAAGGTAAAGTAGAGAATGAATATCCCAGGATTGTTTACAGAATGGGAATGAGATCTCAGTCCCAATAAAATGCTTAAAACAGTAGCATCGAAGAGTCATTTCTGTTAACCTCCCAACAACAAAGTTCATAGCATATGAACAACAGAAGTCACCCTTTACTAGTTCCATGTGGGGAAACCGAGAACCAGAGAGTGTGGGAGATTCATACAAGGCCATATGGCCAGTAGCTGGCCAATAGGTTGTAAAATTTATCTACAGATGCAAATGAACTAAAGGGCAGTAGAATATGTCCCTATGACTCAAGCATGTCATACATTATGGAATATAGAGAAAACAAACAAAAGGACAAGTAAAACTTAAAACCAACAAACAAACTGTTAGCAAAACTGAAGCATAGAATGGGTTGGGGGATAAAATCAGTGAAGGGATGGGAACAAGAGATTAAGATGATGGTGTTGGGAGAACCTCAACATGTACAGTGATGTAAAAAGTATGTGTGTGTATGTGTTTGTGTGTGCTATGCAGTCAATTTAAAAATTAAATTAAAAAAAGAAACTTGGAAATTTAGGAATAAGAAAAAGAAGGTCATACATTGATTACTTTGGGGGATTGCTTGATAAAGCAGAGGGGAGGGAACCCATAAAAACATATTAGCAGATAACATTTGGCTTGGTGGTCTCAAGCACTCAAAAGTGGCATACCTGGATTTTCATCAATTTAATTGATAAATTTTCCAGTGTTGTTATAGAGTAGAAATTATTATAATTGCTGTGCATTTCAAAACCAGGTGTGTAATTAGACTAATCAATATATTTGAATTTAATTCATGTCTTGTGTTACATCTTCCATAACCAAATGTGCCAGTCTAATGATGAAGAGGTTGATAGTAATATTTTTCCTGCCAAATAACCAATTAGATTGTTAAATACTTTTAACATCTTATCTCCAGGCACATTTTAAAGTTATTTATTTAAATATTTAAAGATAGTTAAATATTTAAATATTTACAGCAGTGATATTTGTGGAAACTGATAGCCTGTTTTAGATGGAAAATAAACAAAAAAAAATGGTACTTATATTGAAGCTAAAGAATATTCAACTTTATTCTCCAAATTTTCTTTGTAAGCTTCATTATATGAGATAAAGGAAAAAATAAATCTTGCACTTCTTATCTCTGCTGTGCTTTGAACCTCACATTTTACCCCAAGTTTTAAAACATTTCGAAGCCTTCATTTGCAATTTTTCACTATGTCAGGCCTGTTTCTGGTCATGTCTGCAGTCTAAAATATACACAGAAGCTGTCAGAGAAGTTATTACTGTGCCACTGAGATTCCAGTATTTTATTGCATAAATTAGGGGAAAAGTTGATGAACTGCATAGATTTAGTTATGGATTTCACATTCAGGGCTCAACCAACTGCGCATGTCAGTTTTTTTGAATCTATGATGCAGAACCTATTGATATGCAGGGCTCATGTATATTAGATTTGGATTTCGAGTGGGTAGAGAGTTGGTGTTCCTGACCATTGCTGTTGTTTAAGGTTAATCTGTATAATGGAATATAATAAAAAATAGAAGGATGATAAACTGTGACTCTAGTGAATGGAAAGAGTTGAACACATTTTACTTTTGAGATATTTGATTATTAGTGATCATCCAGTTTTTACTTTTGATTTTGATAAGTTTTGTTAGTGCCATATAATACATTGAGAAACATATGTATTGCAAAAAAGTGATTGAAAACAATTTATGACATTTATACAGACAGATACGTGAATCAGGCAATATCCTGGCAACTGGGTTATGTCCAGGCTTCTATTCTGTGGCTACTAAAGAATACATTAATCAGTTAGTGAAGGAGTTGCTGCTGTTCTCGGAAATCTTCATGGGTTTTTCACTATACTGTTTTTTTTCTCCCAAAAAGCCAAAAATTCAGAGGTTGCTACAAGGTGAGCTTTCAAAAGCTTAAGAACCAGTTTTTAGGCTGTTCTCAAATTTAATTCCATTTATTCTTTCCTTGCAAGCCGTGTGAGTTTTCATTCTTAGGTTTTAGGGAAACCATCTTCTGTATTGTGGAGGGATAAGGCATTGAGGAAAAGAAAACCATTTTGCTCAAAATGCAGCAATTATTCTAACTGCCTTTAGTAAAGCTGCAACTTAGACCATTTTAGAGATATCTGTTCCTGCCTTCATTTTCTTGACACAGCAGTAAAGAACAACATTTCTGACCCTGAGCATTTCATTCATTAATTTATTTAACATTTATTGACTTATCTAAAACTTCTAGAACTTTCCTATTGAAGTAGGTTTCTTGTCAGATCTTCTGGGGACACTTGGACAACTTTTCATTTAATTGGAAAGATAACGCTTACCTCCCCAGATAGTACTCTCCCAATCACATTCTGTCCTTCTATGATTTGTTACTGGTTAACCCTCTTTTTGCATACAATAGTTGGTATCTGATAAAACAGCACAGATTCTCTCTTGCCCCCTTTAGTAATGTTGTCCATTATGTTGCTCTCAATTTTGAGTTGTGTTTTTGTATTACTATCTCTATCAACCTTGATAATCTTTTCCAATTTTCTTAGTTGCAAATGTTTAGCTCATGCATGCTAATGCAACTCTGAAAAAAAAATTCCTTCAGGTTATGTCACCAGATACCATAAATAAAGACATTATCCTGGAATTTTTAAACCCTGTTTCTAGAATCATTGCTGTTTCAAAGCTTAGAGTTTCAGAAAAAGTAACTAAATATTATGGCCTTTAGTTATCCATTATATAACTTATAAAATGCGCAGAATAATTTTGTAGGTACATCTAAGTCCTGACATACAAAGTTCTCGAAAATGCTCATAGTACCTTATAGAAACACAAGCTCTCTTTGATTACTGGAGATTATGTGCACATCTATGGCTCCTATCATAAATCAGTGGTCTTTTTCCTGTGTTTTGAGGTCAAATTTTCCATGTTAGAAGTTGATAGAAAAGTAAATTTTCTTATTTTGTTTTTCTTTGGCTATAAAGAAAAGAAACCCAGAGAAATTTGGACTCGTTTTTGAAGAGTTCTCTTTCCTTAGTCCTTTAGCCATCATTTATCCACAGATGAAACTTTGAAATATCAAAGCTTGATTCAGAGAGTCCTGAAATGTCCCAAGTGTTGGAGGTTTATTTTTAAAAGCCTGCCAGAGACTAACACTGCCAAATAGATTCCTGGGCTCTGGACTGGTTCATTTTCTCCTGAAATCTCTACTAGGCAGACCCAGGATTTCTTGCTTAGTCCTTCTGTGCATGCTTTGTTTTCTGAGAATTCCTGGGCTTCATTCAGAAAAGAGAAACTAGTTAAGTTGAGGGAGGAAGTGGGGCCTGAATGCACACTCCAAGGTTAAGTCCTTCAAAAGAGACCTCCCAGCCTCTTGTTTCAATTGCAGCCACAACCTGCAATCCATCACCATGTGGTCCAGAACTAGCTTCTCACACCGGGGTGACCTGACAGCCCAACAAAACCTCATCAGGTTCCCGGACATGTCTCCTCTTTTAGAGAAGCCGAATGGCCCTGTCAAAGGATTGTTTTAAAGAAAAAAAGCACCCAGTGGGAAGGCCATGGTGCTCAGGCCAAAGCTCCAAATAGCCTGTGAATCCTGGAAACTAAGAGCAGACACTTTTATGAAAGGGATGTTTCAAAGTTGCTGAAAATTTAATTTGTAAGTGGGTCCCTCAGCAGATCCTTTGGGACTTAGCAGTGTCAGCAGTAACACATTTAAAGAGATTGAGAGGACTTTTTAATAAATGCAACTTGACCAGGCACAAGTTATCCCTGCAATTTTTCAAAGGTAAAGATTTACCAGAAGTGAGAATATAAGCTCTTGATAGAAAACCACTCTAAATACAGACACACTTTTAATAGGGTAAACAACCATAAGTACTTTTCTTAAGGGTAGAAGAGAGATTTTCAAATTTTGTATTTCTTTAGAAGTAATTTAATAATTAGGGGACAAAACCACTGTACTGCATTGTTTACCCTGCTTTATTCACTGTACTTTTTATAATTCTATGGCCTACATGTTTTATTCTATAATGCTGACAACATGGCTATAATGAATGACTAGCCATTTGAATCGAGATTATTTGGGAACTTGCACATTCAAAAAGGACTTCAAAAACATGTGGCAATTAAGAGAAGGCAAAGCCACAGTCTACCTGAAGTAATATGGAGAATCAAAGCATTACCAAGAATCAAGATTACAATGATATTCTTTGCAGAAATAAAACAAAAAATTTCTAAAATTTGCATGCAGCAACAGAAAACCTCAGATAGCTAAAAAGAACTCTGAGAAAAAACGAATAAAAATGTAGATATTATGTTTACTTACTTCAAATTATATCATAAAGCTACAGTAATAAGAACTATATGGTGCTCTAGGTGTTCTAACAAAAACAGGTACATGTAAAAGAATGAGCAAACTATCTTATAGCAAATATGAAAATCAGCTCTGAATGTATTGAAGGTTTGATTTTGAAACCATAAAATACACAGATAGAAAGATTTTTCTTATCACTTTTAATGATATATTTGCAAATTTGTTTTTAATACAAGCAAAAAAAAAGAATATAAACAAATGGAACTACATCAAGCTTAAGAGCTTTTGTATAGCAAAGGAAACTATTAAAAGAGTAAGGGATGTCCAAAGTTTGTATACTCTAAATCTGCTCTGCCATCTGCTGCATGAGACAAAACATACTCTTATTGTATAAGAACTTCAATAAAAGTGAACTTTAATAGAATTGTTGTGCAATACAGAGAAAGAATAGAAATAATAGTTTTACAATGAAACATCCAAAGTTATCCTTCCCCTTGTGAGTAAATGCCCAGCCAAACAGGGTTGGATCACTAGGCCCAAAAGCATCCCACAAATCTAAGGCTCCTTCTGGTAGGAAACCAGAAGGAAACCAGAGGAAAGGAGCAAAAGGAGACAGACCAGTCAGGAAATTAAGGAGCAACATCAAAGTACTAGTCAACACAAGAGCTGCCATTGTCAAACTTCCCAAAGGTCACTCACCCACGTCTCTCTTTCAAGTGTCCCCTTCCATGTCTTCCAAGTCCCTAGTACAAGTCCAAGACTAATAAACAAGTGCAGCTTCTTCTTCATGTCATTCCCCTTCACATGCTTGCGCCAAATGTTCTCTCTTACCAGCTCCTTTCTAGATTCACACCATAACTGAGCACCATCCTTTATTGAGTGGACCAGTGAATTTGGAACCTCCTTTTTTTAGATTACATTGTTACAAAACCATTTTAAAGCAAAAATGTAGTCTACTGAAAGTGAGATAATATTAGCAAAGTATATATCAGATAAGGGGTTAATACCCAAAATATATAAACAATGTGTACCAGAGAAGCATGCAATCTGACTTTAAAAATGGGCAGAGGATCTAAATAAACATTTCATCAAAGAAAACACACAGATGACCAACATTCATGTGATAATGGTCTATATTTCTTAACATTAGGAAACTGCAAATCACAATCACAGTGAAATTTAAGCTCACATCTGTTAGAATGGTTATTATCAATAATTCAAGAAATAGTAAGTGTTGGTGAGGATGTGGAGAGAAAATAATCTTTGTCTACTGTCAGTGGGAATATAAATTGGGGCAGCTATTATGGAAAGCATGAAGCTTCCTTTAAAAAAATGAAACTAGAAGTACCATATGATAATAATTTCTTCTGGGTATTTACCTGAAAATATGGAAAAACTAACTCAAGGATGGGTACATATGTACCAATCTGTTCATTGCAGTACTACTCATATCCAAGATATGGAAACAATCAAAGTGCCCAATTATAAAGAAATGAATAAAAAAATATATAGGCACAATAGAATACTACCCAGCCATAAAAAAGATGAAATATTGCCATTTGAACCACATGGCTTGATCGTGAGGGGTTAAGTCAGAAGACAAAGACAGATACTATGATCTGTGAAATATAAAGAAAACTCATTTGTGAAATAAAAAGAAAACAAACCAAAAATAAACCTTTATACTCTAGCAATAGGCTGTTTTTCAGAGGGCAAGGAAAGGGAAAAAAGTATTTAGAAGGAGCTGATTGGTTGTTGGAGAATGATAAATGGACATTGAAGAGAAATGAAAAAGAAAATGCAATTCTGGGACCTACCCAGATATATAAACTAATGTTTTTTCAACTAAGGGAGAAAACAAAGAAAGAAAAAGGCAGAGAATGGATTTAGACAGCAGGTGACTTGATTTTTGTACCTTTTCACTAGGTTACTGGGTTTCCCTGTGCTTTTTTCTGTTTAGGGGTTAAATGAATGTTCAAGGGTCAACTATAATAAGCATAAAATGATTAGAAAATGCTGGAAACTATGGCAATGGAGAGGTTAATTTCTGGATCAGGAGAAAAGGAATTTGAGGAAAACATGATTGATTCATGTTAGTATCTTTCATGTCATTTTGGGTTCTGTGAACTTTTGTATACTCAACAACTACTATTTATTCTTTTTACTTCTATTGAGACCTATTCTCTATAATAATTAACTGAAGTAATTGTGATAAAATTCATTTTATGTCTCTCACATGTTCAGAGATCTCTCTATTAATGAAATAAACCCATTCATCTTACCTTTTTCATTCTAAAAGTTTCTTATAACTAGTTTAGGAGTGAACATTTGGTTTTATCATGAGCCTTAAAGAGAATAACATTGTACCACACATGCTATACATTGTACCCTCTACTTGTTTCTTGTTTGCTTTTAAATTTTTTATTTTGTAATTGAATGGCTTTCCTATAATGTACTGTATGACATTAAAAACACAACTTGAATAGATGTATGGTTCACCTTATGGTTCATGTATCTCAACATAAGCTAGCTGCTGTTTTAGAACAGTAAGCACACCCAAACTTCTGGCCCAGATTCACCTTTTTCAAGTCTGCCAAATCTCATTTTAAGTGCAAAATACTGCCTTTGGGACCTCAGAGTTGTCTCATCCCAAATCTGTTTTGAGAGAAATTGAATCTGATAGAGGTAAAGGTTGCAGTACTTTGGGAAACTTGCTCCTTATGAGGTGGGGAGTTGAGGACAGCAAAGGGAAGTAGTTTGTGCTAGGAAAGTTTTATTTTTTATGTCCATGTGTGATTTTCAGTGATATTTTGAGAAGCAGAGACAGCTTTCAAGAATCATACTCATTGACCATCACATTGAGCTTATGTGGTTCACTTTATATTGGACCTACGTGAGTTCTAAATTCCTTTTATAGGAAATCTGTGGGGTTTGATGTATGGCAAATTCATTCCTATAAGCTTGATCAGGATCTCAGGTCTGTCTGTACAATGTTAAACTTTCTCTTAGATTCCTTTATAAGTAAGGTTTCAGAAGGTAGTCACTACGCAAGTTTTATCCATTTTCCAAGCAGAGCTTATTTTCTCTGCATCAGCGAACTTGTCATGATAATCAACTTTTTTGTCCCAACCATCAATCACTCTTGATTACAGCTGGGTAGAAGTTCTGTTCTGTTGATCAGCTCATCAGTGCACATAATATTACACCTGGAGGCCAGTACAAATCATTCCTCGATGGGAAAAGCGTTTTCCTTCAAGGCTTTTGTGGATAGTTTTGTCATTTACATTTGGGTCTCATTGAGTTGTCATGTCTGTCTTGACTCTGCTCTCTCTTATGATATTCTCCCCCAAATAGCTCTCCAAGTTGGGTTGATAATCTGTGTTACATTGTAATCGTCACCCTGCTTTTTGCCTTTCTTCTTCAAAAAAGAAGCTTCTGGTCTATTGTTTTCTTAGTTTCATATTAACTCTCCCCCATTCTTAATGAAGTTATCATAGAAATTAAAATTACATGAATTGTAGTTCAATGAATATTCAATACTTCTGTAAAAAAAACACAAGCATATGTTTTACTAGAACGTTTGCAAGCCTAATTTCGTTGATTTTTAATGGTTTCCTAAGTTAGCTTTTTATTTTATGTTTTGACTTGGACTAGGGACTATTTATCTTAAATTTTCATCTTATCTTAAATATTACTAACTAGCTATCTTCATGGCTTAAAAAGACTTTGAGAAGCAAACATTTTAAAATTAATTGCTCAGCATCAGCATTACTCTTAGCTGTGTCTGTAATATGTATTTTATGTGGTAAAAGTGTTTCTTACTTCTCTAAGCCAACACATATTTCTTAAAACAGTAGCATTTTTAGAGCAATACTAGAGCAATGATGGAAAATGATCATGGTAAAATATCATAAAAAATTTAAAATAAATATATGATTGAATAACCATTTAATAAATCTGAGTATTCCACAGACATTATTTTTCTCTTTCTATTATTTTGTTGCATTTTTATTGCTTTGTAAAAGCCGGGAAATAATGTAGAGAAGTCCAACAGATATTTACCATTAGAGCACAACATATACAAAATGGGGAAAAGTACAAAATCACAGAATAATGACAGTTGATTAGAAATCATGCCTTTCTATTAAAAGGCTTAATTAGAAAGACTACATTTTCTTATGACCCAGTTTCTGATAACAGAAATATACTTGCCTTTTAAAGTAAAACAGAACAACAAAAAGACAGTGGTTTTCACTTGATACCAATAATTAGATACTAGTAGTTCTTATCTTAATCCATAAAACAAGAACAAATGGCATAACTTAACAAGAAGGTGATTCCTATAGAAACTTACCAACCACACAACACAGAATAGGCTTTGGTTTTGAGAAGCTCAACTCAGAGCCGAGTGTGATCCTCTGATACCTGTTTTCTTGAATGGTCTCGAGGTAGGAGCCAAGTAATTTTGTCAATGGTTGCTGGGTGCAGGTTTAACAATTAAGGAGCATAATTGGTTGCAGCCTCTCCTGTCACTCCTTATAACATCCAGTAGCCTAGATCTTGTCGTGAAGTATAGTAGGTCAAAATCATTCACCTTTTCTCTGTCCAGAGAGGTTAGTCAGAAGTTTTTCTACAAGGAATCTGTCAGCTAAAGCTGAGGTGGGACTATTGTACTGTTAATCATACCTCCATGTATGACATAATGTTTAATTTGAAAATCAGCCCAATAAGGCTTGCATATTCATAAAATGCTTGAATTGGATGAAAGCTTTATTACTGCTTGTTGTAGACTAATAGGAAATAACAAGTCTTTGTTTTAAATGCGTAACTCAGGGCAATTTCTCTTCTCTCTCTCCCCAAGTTGTTCACTCCCTGGCGATGTTTACTTACACTGTAGTTTTGTTAGCACATTACTTGGTGGTAGAAAATTGTATGCAGATATTGAAAAGTGACACAGTTGTGGTAGACCCAGTTACTCTTACTTTACCCGTGTCATTTCCTTGAACTTGAACGATGGTCAATCTTTATGATGAGAGGAAACAGTGTTTCCACCAAATATATTTTATGTACAGAACCCAGTTGTTTTTTGTTTTGTTTTGTTTTAAATGTTAAGTTAATGTTTAAGTGTTAAATTTATGATGGCAAAACCGAGGATACCACAGAGGTGGGGAGTGGGGATGGGGCATGGAGAACAAAGGAAGGAAGGAAGGGGCCCAATGGACTATAGTAGGGGATTATTGGGTATTTGAAGAAACCTGAACTTGCATCATATCAGTGCTATAAATCAACATTACCTCAATAAAAAAATAAAACAATTGAAAAAAGAAAGTGTAACATGGTCCTAACTCATGAAGAGATGAATTTTCTAGAAATGATTTTTCAATTCTAGTACACAGGAATTTTTAATTATCTGGAGCTAGAGAAGGGAGATAACTTATCAATGTAAATATCAAGACGACTCCAGTTGAAATCTTTCTCTTGACTTCGTACTTGGTACACTTACCTAGGATCTTACTCATTCATTAACAGATATGCCACTAAATTGCTGACATTTGAGAAAGGCATGACTTATTCTCCCAAACCTGCCCCTCATTTCTCTAATAGCAGCTCCCTCTTCCTGGTATGTTGGTAAAGATTTTGAAGTTATCCCTTCTGCTGGTTTCATATCCTGTGTCTAGTCCCACTAAAATCCTACTAGTTCTGCCTCCAAAATGGATCCACAATCTGACCACTCTTCACCACTCCCCCTGCTGCCTATCTAGTCCAAGCCACCATCTCTCAGACTGATTAACATTCTTTTAACCACCACCCCCACCCTTTCTATTCCATTTACTCATTATTGAAAAACATCTATGAATTGATTTCAAGAGGCTTTGTTGTTTCAACTCTCCAGTGGTGTTGCATTTCAGCTAGAGCCAAGGTCAAACCCTTAGAATGGCTCCCTAGTCCTGTGAAAGGTGGCTTCCAGGGGGCCTTTGACTTTTCCTCCCCATCCACTGCCCTCCTCACTCTCTTCTCCCAGGCTCCATTGGCTTCCTTTGCAGAGCCAGGATTAGAGTGAGTGACTTAGGGACAACATGTAGGAGGCTGCTAAAGTAACTCCATAATTAGGACAATTAATAAATCTATTTTAAAAAAGATAAAACTGACAAACTGGCCACCTGTTTTGGCAAATAAATCTTTCTTGAAACCAACAAAGTGAGACAGATTTGCACCAGTGCAGGATCAGATCTTATTTAAAATTATGATGCTCTTAGTCTACCAGGATTTTTTTTAAAGACGAGCTTTAATTTGTTTAAATATTAAAATATTGTCTTGATTACTGACATATTTAACATCCCCTTAATTTTATCTGAACTAAATATTTCACTCACCTCATATGGTTCCTAGTTCTGCCAATGAATACAAGCATATTCTCCCATCTGGAGCCTTTGCAAAGACTGACTGGAATACTCTTGACTCAGATTCTTGTATGAATGACTTTGGGAAGTTTTACTCAAATATCATTGTCTCATAATGCTGATGAAAATCACTGTACTTAAGATTTCAGTCCCTCTAATCCCCACTTTCTTACTTGCTGGTTTTTCTAAGAACTAATGACCTTCCAATTTACTATATAATCTACTTATTTATATGCTTATTGTCCACTGCCAATTTGAATGTAAACTCTATCAAGGCAAAGATTTTTGCCTGCTTGCCTTATTGTACAATCCAGGTATTTAGAGCAGTGCTTAATACACATTAAACAGTACTTAATACATGAGTGCACACATTAATGACTAAATAAATATATTGATGTTTACCAATTATGTATATTCAAACTGTATTTCATCCGGGCTTTATATTTCATCCCTCTTCTCATTTGCTTTCCTTCTCCTTCCTACTTAAACCAAGAAAGTCCATACCTCATGGCAATAAATAGAGCTAATGTTGCTCCATCCCATCTGTGATAAATGAATATGGTCTTGTTCTCTTGAACTTACCTTTGTTTTCTGTTATCCTAATATTTGGTCTGGCCACACACTGTTAGCTTCACAGTAGAGCCAGGATTTACTTGTTCTCCTAACACCAAACACATTGCTTGGGCCCTCCTCTGTCCCATGCTGCATCAACAGATAAGATAAATATCACAATTACGTAAATTACCATGTGACAGCCAGAGCAATAGTGCCACACAAGAAAAGTGTTTTATTTTCAGTAGCTTGTCACTGTTTAATCAGCAGGAAAATTTAGGGTAGCCACAGGCCTGGCAATGCCTTTTTTGGGAGATAACTATTGTTTTTTAATTGTCTGAGCACTTTATTTATTTTTTTTACCTTACACACACACACACACACACACACACACACACACACATTTTTACATCATTTTATACCCCAAGGTTCTCCCACAGCTTATCATCAGTGAGCCATCTTATTCTCTGGTATCTATCCCTCCTCCTATTTTACTTTCTGCCCCCTCTCTTGCTTTATGCTTTAGTTCTGATGACAGTTTTAAATTTTTCTTGTCCATTCACCCTTCCCCCCACCCCCTTATCCCTCATATAAGTGAGACCATCCAGTATTTCTCTTTTTTCTTTCTGGCTTCTTTTTGCTAACATGATTCCTTCTAGCTCTATCCATGTTACTGCAAATGACACAAGTTTGTCTTTTTTGATTGATGAATTTTGTACATATACCATAGGTTTCTGACCTATTTGTCTGTTTTAGGGGTAGCTGGGTTGTTTCTATATCCTGGCTATTGTAAATAGTGCTACAATAAACATCTGAGTACAGGATTACTCAGATTTTAAATTAATGTTTTTGCATCCTTTGGGTAAATCCCTAGAAGTGGGATTGCTGGATCAAATGGTAGTTCCATTTTCAGTAGTTTGAGGGTCCTCTACACAGCTTCTCAAAGAAGCTTCACCATTTTGCAATCCCACTAGCAGTGTAAAAGTGTTCCTTTCTCTCCACATCCATGCCAGCATTTGTGATTGCCTTTTTTTTTCCCCAATATGGGCCATTCTCACTGGTGTGAGTTGGTATGGTGATACAATTCTTACTTAATCTACTTGTGTAGATTCTTAATACAGAAAATTGTGTGGCAAAAAGAGTAGGGCTTAGCAATGAGATGGGGTCAGAGAAAAGCAGGACCACTGGTTAGTAGCACCAGTTCCTTTTTTTCCCCTTTGTGCATCATGGTTCAGCGGGGACAGTGAGCACATGTGAAGAAGGTATGGATTTAGACATGTCATAAACTAAAAGAAGTTTCTCGACTAGTATCCAAAGCTTAATTGCTTACTCTATAAGTATTTCTCTGTTGTGTATAAAAACAAGAGAATAACAGTGAAAAAGCCACCAAAGGGCTATATCTTTCTTTTTAAATTCTTTATTCATTAGAACAATTTCCCATTATCCTTATTCTAACAATCTCTTGAATTGATTTGAATTTCCGTCTTTATTCCTAAGAGAGATATACATTTTTCTATTGTGTTGCTCTGAGAGTTGCTTTAAGATGAGATCTTCATCAGGGTTGTGCAAAATCAGCTTTCTTTATTAACACCATGGATTAATGAGATAAAACTACTGAGTATTTTCTAAGATTTTGTCTAACTGAAAAGACGAGGAGAATCAAGGTTATAAAATGACTCTGTGACCTTCACAGATCAGGCCTTATAGACGCTCACTCTGAGCCAGAAATCAAATGAATAAAAGGAAAAACAACTTCATAAACTTGAGTTGCTAATTCATATTTAGAATAAGATGTTTCTGTAGAGGAAGGATCAATGATAGGTACTCATGTTCTACTTTCTTAACATTACAAAGTGTTCCCAGTAAATTACTGCATTCCCATTGTCTTGTTTCGTCAATGATTTAGTCTGAAGTAGCGGAGTCCAAGACACTTAAAAACCATTATCTGAAACTTAATCCACACATCTGTCTTCTATTCTCAAATTCACTTCTGGAGAAGGGAGAGCTGAGGCAGATTTTAAACACCTGGAAATTCTTTTCATGGGACTCAAATACCCTCTATCAGGACAGTTGCTCAAAAGAAAACAAATGAACATAAATGGCAGCTAAATGATTCTTCTTCCACCACACTAGAGGGCATCAAGGGTGTCTTTCATGAACTACTGCTTCCAAAGCCATCCATCACTGCAACACTTTTCTCATAGATTAAGGGCTAGATTTGCATTCTAAATTAGTTCTTCCAACAGCTGTTATAAGATAGCTTGGCTGTAAGTTAAGATTTTGCATTTGATCATCTGCCAGTGAAGATCATAAAATTCAACTTGGCAACAGAATTTAGCAAAAGAGGTCTCCTCAGCCCAGCTGTGCTTATCCGAATTAGCGGCCTGTGGAAGAGCCTCTTCTCTGGTTAGCACGTGAATGATTTACTGCTGAGGAAAGTTGATTTCAGTTCCAGTTTCTTTGTGGTGAAGAACTGAACCACCTTTGTTGGATATGGGTTGGGGATAAGGGTGAGAGTAAAGATTATGTAAAGTCTCTATTGTAAACAGTTTAGGGTGTTGATGGTGCAAAGATTATCTTTGGAGAATCTCTTGATAAGTCCCCAAAACAAATGTTTTGGTTTTGTACTGTTCCACAAGGTAAGTTCAGATGAGAAGGATATTTTTCTCCAAGTAACTATTCACCCCAGCTTCATGAAATGGAACAACTAGGGAACTAGGGTCAGCCTACCCTATCAGAGCACTTTGGTTGTATGTTTTTGAGCAAATTTTTAAATCTCTTTGAATGTTAGCTCATCTATACAATAAAGGTAAAAATACCATCATAGAAGATGGGAATTCCTGTACTGTAAGCAGCAGCAAATCCACAGTAGTCTCCAGAGTCAGTGTTCTTTCCTTCTTGTATTTGATATTGGTATAAAAATAATGATTTTCCATACATGGTGTCTTTCCCAAATCACAAATTACAGCTCTGTTGCAAGGATTGCTAACTGATCAATTGTTCATTCTTTCTCCTTCCATTAATTCAGTGTTAATTGGGGCCTGTATGCTATCTTTTTGACCAGTTCTTTCTCCCTTCCTTTGAACAGGCAGAGTCATTAAGTTTTAAAATATAGGTAGATGATATCTATTCATTTTGGGAGCATCTCACTGCCTCACCTGGTACTTGACAGGTTGATTCTGGGTTTCCTGTATCTTGCTTTCTAATTCTATGCCATAAATATCATCTGTATTAAATATGTGTTTGACCTAGCATTTTTTGAAAATGGTATCCAGTGAATTGCTGTTCAAGTATCATAGAGTTGGCATTTTGAGTCCTACAGATAGGAAATAGATGCTCAGCTATGAGTTACAAATAAATATATATGCCACTGACAGGCTCACGAAAGGTTTACTGCTATAGGGTGCGTGGAAGATGACTCGAGTTTAGATGCTTACTACCAGGTTCCTCACAGAGAGCTGGCCTTTACTTTCAAAGGAGAGATAACATGGGCAGAAAAAACAGATATTTTCCGAGTGATAAGCAAGTACCTGGTACTTGTAGTTGTCTAAGTGGGAAAAGTTTCTTGTGTCAGCAATTCAAGTGACAGTCCAATGATGAAGCGACTTCCTGAACGTGAGTTAAATGGTGAAGTGCTCATTCCCCAGTTCATTGGGAAGATTTAGAGCTGTGGCCTACAGGGCGAGGGCCACCTGTTTTTTCACTCACTGGAGCTTTGGTAGCACATAAGTAATTTCAGGGACCTGTGAAGGCTTATGGCCTTGTTTGTCACTAGTGTTTTATGCATAACTCATCAATTTATGGCAGTGATTATATCCATCTTCACAGGATACAGACACAGGGTTTGAAACATAAGATCTTTAACCCTCAAATGTCTGGGCCTGTGGGAAGCAGTTGAATAAAATCTCTTTAATCGGACATTGGTGATATTTTAGAGACTCAGAGGATGAATTTTAGAGACTATTTGTCTTCTCTGTTAGATGCTTTGATTTACTGTCTTAAGTGTGTTTCTAAGTACAGTAGTTCCTTGCCATCACAGATACTCAGTAAGTGCTGAGTGAATTCAATATATGCTGGAGTAAACTGGTGAAGGATAACGCAGAAAGAAATGTGATAGAGAACACAATCCTGGAGCTATTTGGTTTATTTGGTATGTCTATGTCTATATATTATGTCTATTTGGTTATTATATCTATTCAGAATACTATGTGATGGACAACTGACATATAAACTTTTGTACAAATATTGCCTGCATGTGTTTCAGACATGGAATGTAGATTATTTAATTTTTCATTAAGCTCTGAGATTTCATATTGGAGCTATCATCAGAAGGAAGTCAAACAGTATGTTTCTTAGCATGTCTTAAAATGGAGTGATTAGAAATCAGTATTTAGTTGAATGTGCTACTGAATAAAGTTTTGCAAGATATACTTATTTTTCTCTTTACATTTTTCTTCTCACATGTCTCATACAACTCTGCCTCCATGGCTGAAATATTCAGATGCCTTTATGAAATCCCTGATGACTTGGTCAAATATGGTTGAAAGCTGGCAGAAAGCTGGCAGATTAACATAATTCATACATATGTGCTTGCAAATAGAGTCAGGCTTGCATGCAATTCAATTTGAGAGAAACACAGGTCACCTGAATTGAAATTGCTTTTGTTTTAAAATGAAAAAGTGGGATTCCCTAAAAGCTTCCTAATCTGCATTCAGATTGATCTGTGATATAATAAATCAATTTCATGAGCAATGATGTATAACTGTAATGTCTTGAACTTAATGTTTATACATTCACTGCCTCTTTTAATCCTCATGATCCTAAACTCACTGAAGACAAGGATCAAGCTTGTTTCTGTGACTACTATGATCCTAGTATCTAGCGTATTCTATAAATTCTAACCAAATTTGAAGCTAGAATGAATGAACTACAATAATAATAAAAAATCTTGAATTGTTGCTTTTCTTTTTTTTTTTTTTTTTTTTTTTTGAGACTAGGTGTCGCTATTTTTGCCTGTGGAACCGCAGGCTCTCGTTGCCCGGATTACCACGGACTCAAGCCATCCCCAGCCTCAGCTTCCCAGGTAGCTAGGATTACAGGCATGTGCCACCACGCCCAGCTGTTTTTTTGGAACCAGGTCTCACTACAGGCCCCAGGCGGGACTCGAACCGCGATCCCTGGCCCCGGCCGCTTCATAGGATGAAGCTTACAAGCACGAGCCACCGTGCCCGGCCTGTTGCTTTTCTACCAATTAGAACCTCAAGATTTAAAAAGACTGATTTCCCTATCTATCCACTGGAGGAGCTAGACTGGGAACCTAGCTCAAAACAAATGTCCATACATTTTATATAATAAAGTGCTACCCTATCACTACCACAAAAGGGAAGGCACATATTTTTGCAATTTGAAATATGATTTTTGTTTTCTGCTTTCTTGAAACTTCTTAGGAAGTTGTGACAAGAATCTAAATTACAGAGAAGATGAAGGAGTGGGAGGAAGGAGTGGGAGTTGAAACTGAGCATGGTGGTAGGCATGCCAGCATTTAATTAAAAACAAACAACAAAAACATTGTTTATTTTCCACCAAAAAAAAAAAAAAGAAAGACAAAGATAAATCTAGAGTTTGTATTTCCAAATGACTAACACAAATGGAAACATTTGAAAAGAAAAACATTTCTTTATAACACTGCATATTTTTTCTCTCTCTCTCTTTACAATGTATATGGTACTGGAATATAATATCTTGGAAGGCAGCTATGCTAACTGCTGGCTATACCACCCACACATGGCATATAGCGTTTTGATTACAAGATAGCTCTGAGATCATTCCCGTCTTCCTTCTCTTCTCCTTGAGTCTTAGGGGCCCCAAAGAAAGTTCTCAGCAACCATCTGAAAAGGAATTAACTAGCATGTGTAAGGAGGAAGACCAAGAAGTTGAAGATGAGGTGACTTCCTCCCACCAACCCTTGCTTGTAACCATGCAGCTTCTCTCTCTTACGTATTATATGACTAAGAATGGTTTCTTAGAGAAATTTTTAAGAATATCATTATGCTCCAATTATTAGGTGGTAAAGATCTATGCTTTCACCAGAAAGGAAATCATGTATTAGTTGACTATCTATTCACATGTTTGCTTACTTTTACAATACAGACAGCTGTCAGTCCACAAAGCTATAATCTGTATGGGAATCAGGCATCCTTCCTTCTCTATCACCTCTTCATTTCCTCTTGTTTTTATCTCAGTTTATTAGCAGCTAGGCAAGGTATTCTCTCTGTAATCTCCTGAAAACGGTCTCTTGGTCATCTAGTCATGTCTCACCATCTTGTTTACCTTCCTATGTCATTGCAACAGGGAAGGACAACATTAGTGCTTGTGTTGCCTGGACTCTGGAGAGGGTCTTACACTTCTCAAGGTCCTTAGAATGAAATGCCCACTAAAACACCATTTAGTTCATACTGAGAGTCTATTTTAGCCTTACTCTTGTGAGTTATTATGAAGACACTCTTACCATTTTTTTTCCTGCCTTACTAAGAATCCTATTTCCTCTTGCCATTTGCATAGCTTATTGCTGATTAGGGACATTCAATTGTGCTTCCCAAAAGGGAATGAGTGTGAATTAGACAAAGAAAAAGCTATTTTTTCCAGTAAAGAATTCTAATGTGATAAAGAGTAAGTAAATCGAATACCAGGTTGAAGATGACAGATCTTTCCACGCCAATGTAGTTTTTCTTCAAGGCACTGAGATTTTGCCTCTTCAATTTGATCCTCACAAATTAAAGAATAACTTTCTCTATGGTAATTTTACAATTGAGGAAGCTGAGGAGAATCCAACTTGTTTAAGTTTACACAATGATTGAAAATTTAGGTTTTAAAATCAGGACTATTAAACCCAAACCTAAGTAAAATGGGATTTTACTTAGAATAAGATTTATTATATCTAACAAGCAACCCATGAGGCTGGGGTTGTGGTCTTCTAGTGTGGATTAAGATTTATGCAAAGATTTGTGCTTTTATTACATTTACACACCTATTGCAAAGTAGTCTTTCTTTTCACCTTCACTTACAGATAGGAAAAAATGAATTCATGTTTACAAAGGATCTAAAGATCTATAGAAATTTGTGTAAGATTGGAAAAAGTGCCACAAGATTGTATCTCTATCCCCAGAAAAGATTTTTTAAGTCATGATCAATTTTTTTATGTTTTCAAAGTGTGTGTGATGAGAAAAGAGAGCCTGCAAAAATGAAGTAACACATTAAAAAAAAAACTGTAGATTTAAAGAGTTCCTAAAATAAAAGTAACACTTATTTTTGAAGTTCATGTTAAAATCTTGAGGAGTTTCATCAATCATTTGCTGGTCTCTTTAGGAAATAGCAGGGTCTTTTTGATTTATTCTGTCAAAGTCAAATAGGATATCAGAAACTGAAATTTCATTGCACTGCGATAAGATGAGATGACATAGATTTTATGAAAGACCGAGAAAACCCCTTGCTTACATCCTACATTTGACTTAGGTAGAGCTCATGGGAAACTGGTTCTGCCAGCCATGTCAGGAAAATATTGATTTTCTAAGAATTGACAAGAAATTATACAGAAAGAAAGGGTGATTTGAATCAAGAGTGGTATATGCTAAATATAACCACTTAACTCCAGCAGCACTAGAGGCCAACTGTCTTATAAAGATAAAAAGTATATTTCTTCTGACTTCCTGACTTTTCCCCTGAAATGCTAGAATATCACACATATTATTCTTTTTTGTTTCTGTGGTTTGTGATAGAGGGTCATAGATGAAAGTACAAAACCTGCTCTATCAGAAAAGTACTTCATTTTTATCTTCTCACCCCTTTCTGGATTTTTTTTTTTTAATTTAGCAACTATCTGCATTGAAGACAGAAATATTTGAAAAGTTCTTCATGGTAAAATGGCAAAAGTATGAAATTTTGTGACAGAAAGACTTGGTTTCAAATATTTTCTCTGTGGCATATACACAATGGATGCTGGACAAGTCATTTAAACATTAAGAACCTCAGTTTCCTCATCTGTGAAATGGTTATAATAAAATGTAATTTTGAAGAAAACTATAAACTTACATCAGATTCTTCAGTGATACATAGAATATACTACTGGTCAAGATTGTTTGCTGTTGTGTTTATTAGAGTAGTTCTGTGTTCTTCATCACATTAAAATCTATGGAAAAGATATTTGCTTTATTAATTCTAAGCTGCTGTAACAAATAGACCCTGAACTACAGAGACTTAGGGGTCAAAGGAGTTCATTCCCTTTTCTATAGTCTTTCAAAGTGAGCATTTCCAGATGTTCAGGTAGCTCTGATCCCTGTGTTTGAGAAGTCATGGTTATTACACACCTTGGAGACACCCAAGACCAATTTGGCCAATTTAAAATGCTACTATAGAGAGGAAAGCCTAAAGTTACTATTTCTATGCATATCAAGTCTTTATCTAACAGTTTACTTTTGCTCCCAAATCATGTTACTCAGTAACCTGCTGATAACCTTTTATACCATTGCTATAGTTTATGGATAGGGAAAATATCATAGTGGAGATGAAATGACTTTTGGTAAAGGTCACCATATTGCTGTAAACTAAAAAATCTTAACTGTAGAAATAATGAAGTTAATTTATAATTGAATAAAAGTTTATTTCATAATAAAGAATATGATCACTTTTTAAAATAATAATGTATTGTTATCTTCAACAAAAAGAAACTGAACACTTTCTAAGTACTTACTTAGATAGATAGAAAAAAAATCCCTGACAGTCTCAAGGAATTGATAGCATTTTTATTTATTTATTTATTTATTTAGACTAGGTCTCCCTATGTTGCCCGGGGTGGTCTCGAACCTGCAGACTCAAGCGATTCCTAGCCTCAGCCTCCCGAGGTTGGTATTAAAGGCACACACCACCACTTCTGGCCGAGAGTTAATACTATTATTTGTTCATAGGTTACTCTGTTACACCTCTTTCTGTAAACTTTAAAAATTTTCTACATCATGAATTTTGTGGAAAAAAAATGAAGACGTATTAGTAGTGTTATTAAGAATGTTGACTCATTTTTGTGCTTTGATAAATGATAGAATCAAAATGCAGGTCTAGATACCTACTTAAAATATGGAGGCATAATAGAATTAAATAACAGCACTCAATTCAGAATGCTCATGTCAGATGGATGAAGTTTGCATCTGGAAACCATCTGAATTGGCAACTACATGAACAAGCCTTCAGATCCTTTATTTATTCCAGATCTTTCCAAATTCCATTTTTAAAATTAATTGATTAAACATTAAGTTATCCTGTCCTGTGTCACAGTCACCAACAATATATATTTACAAAATCCAACTGATGCTTCCCTGCTCTTTTACCTTACAGCAGCAGCCAACAGTGATAATTATTTTCTTCTGGAAATAACCTCTTTTGTCTTCAATGATACTAGGTTCTTCAGATTTTTACTTTCTTTCCATGGCTTTTCTTGATTCGGTTCTTTCAATGCCTGTCTAAATATTACAATACTTCAAAACCTGAATGTTTGGCACATAACATAAACGGATAAACATAAAATAATTTTATTTTTTAAACCCAAAGTAATGGCACCGGTCTCAGGAATGGGAGCCTGTTGATCAGAGGACTCTTCTGGAAGGATTCTTCCCTTGGAAGTTGGTTTGTAGGGCTTGTCCTACAATGGTGAAACATGCCTTTGAATAAACAAATTCAAAGAACAGGAGCTCACATGCTTTTATTGAAAAATGAATTTTGGAATAATTTTTGCAAACTTCATGCTTGATTTTTCTCTTGGTTCCCATACAGCTTGAATCACTGAATCATTCTTGAAGTTCTTTTGTTGTTTTAACACATTGAATTAGCTCATTACAGCTGAATATGTAGTGGAAAATAGCATCTGTTTACACTGTAATAATATAAAAATTACTTACCAGTAACAGAATAAAGAGCAATTTGCAAAAGCTAATCATATTTGTGCACTTGTCTGCAAAAAGTAAATTGTTAATATATGCCCAAGGGGGGAAATCACTTGCTGGCTTAAGCTGTAAAAGCTGTGATATTAACGAGCATCACTGGGACAACTCCTGTATTTAATATTAGATCAAAAATGTCCAACTTGTCTGAAAATATGACTTTTATTAATTTTTTGTGATCTTACTTTGACCCTGGTCAATTTAAGCAATTTAGAGTTTTAGATAATATCACTGAAAATCTGATATTCCAGAAATTTCTTAATATTTGCAAAGTTAAAATTTTGTTAATTCTTATTTAGAGAAAACTTTTTTCGAATGAGTTTAATTCTATTCACAAATATTGGTGAAAAAGCACATGTCAAGCACAGTACCTGTTTTGACACTCTGCCCCAAAGCACTAAACTTAAAAAATTAAAAATGAACATTTTAAAATATTGTAAATACAGACCTGAATCGTAGTTTTAGTAATCACAATGAATCACAGTTTTCGTTTCCTCACAAGTAGAAACCAAAGAGTGCTTAAATTTTATTATTACTGAGACTTTCAAACGTTATGTTTTTATCAGTTAATATGTGTTTAGTTACACAAATCTTAACTAGCTTACTTTGCAAAACTCGCTTGATCTGGATCATTTCTTGTTTAAACCTCTGGAAATCATAAGTAAAATGTATACTATTTCTAAGATCCGGGCCCAAAGTACCAACTACCTCAAGCCCTCCATACACTCTTCTGTACCGGCTACATTGCGTGTGTCTTGAATTGCAGTTCATCTGCTATCACCAAATAAATGAATCTTTTTGAAATAAATAGATAAATAAATGTCACATCTATACAATTTTGAAAAAGATATGCTCTACAGAAATCTGCACGAAGGACACCTTTTCTTTTGGTCATCATGGGGAGAGACAGATGGCATATTTGAAAGTAAAATTAGGGATCCCCCCCATCAGGGATCTAGAAAGCATTCTATATGAAGTTAATTTTTCAATTTCTTTTTACTAGTCAGGGTTGAATAGTCAGGATGAAACTATTCAATGAATACAGTCTTAATTCAGCCATGTTAATAATATCCATTAGCCACATATTTCTTTAAATTCAGTCAGTCCTTGATTAATAATCCCATCCTGATTTCTTGCTTTTGACCTATCCTTTAATAAGTGTCTGCAAGTGGCATATTCCATTCATTACAGTTTTAACTCACAGAAAACCACCCACTGCTGGGTTTGAAAGCAAAATCCCTGTGGTCTTTTAGAGTCTGACTTGACCTTTTTTTCATTTTGCTGCTCTAGTCATGAACTTCCACATGTGTGAATCTGGACTCAAGACACCAGATTCTGAGCCATAATATTCTATGTAGTGGAGAGAAATGTATCCTTTTTTCCTAGCTGGCTTACTTTGGTATAAGGATGCAAAGGGAATGATTCACTCTGTGGCTGATACTTGATTCTAAGCTCTTTGAAAGATGACTTTTTTTTAAAGCTAGATGAAGGCTGCTTTAGCTCAATGAAAAATTTGGAAATATGTTATCCCATATACTGTCAGTTGGAGTCTTAGTTCATTCATTGAAATGTTACAGTTGATTAAGGATTGTGTTTCAGTGGTGAAACAGGAAAAAATCTTTTATTTGCCTTTCAAATGGCACTTCCCAATGGCTGCAGTTCGCCATCTGTTGCTCAAAACTCCCAATTTAGCTACAGCCTAGACTCCATCTCTACTCTCCAGACCACATGGTTCTATGGAGCCCACATATGCTTAGATGTTTTAAAACTCATCAAATTCAACATATCCCCACTTGACTCATGTGTCCCCCCCAACATTTGAACCTCTTTGAGTACTGATCATTGTAGGCCTGCAGTAGGAACCTGGCATTTTTGAGACCACCCCTCAAAATCCCCCTTCAGTTTGTGACATTTTTTGTTTGTTTATTAATCTAGCATATGTGTTTCCTGCTCTCTGCTTTCATTGTCATCATCAAATTCTTAGATGTGGACACTACTTGTACCATCATAATAATAATGCAACCCTTAGTTGCATTATTTTTCTACTTTTTTTGCATCTCCTCCCAGCCAGCTTCTTTCTCCCCTGCCTGAAAGAGCTCATTAAATATAATCATGGTCGTGCCTGTCTGTATGTATGTATTTATGTCTGAAAACCTGTGAGCAGCCTCCCATTTGACCAGAGAGTAAAGAGAATGAACCTTCCCTGAGCTCCAGGTTCTGTACACAAGTCAACTCATGAACAATGATACTTCCTTGTGGCTGAAGGCTTCACATTTTGGGGTATAAAATATAAATACAACCTCCCATCATATTCCATACTTGGTTTGGTGCATCATTTATTTACTGGAGATTGTTTGGAAGGAGTCAACAGAGATAGACTTTCAGCCTAGATAGATACTAATAATCATGTCTAAAGCCTAGACATGAAATCAACTATGAGTGAAATTGTGTAAATTAATGACCAGACAAATCAGATTGATGAGCTTGTTATCTCTGCATTTTTTAGTATTATTTTTGTTCCCTGAAAGATGACCCATTGTGAGGTCATATTATGGGTGTTTTCACCATTGTCCACCTTTTTTTTGGATTGAGGAAAGTAACTACAGGTGTGGTCTCTACAGTTATACACAGTTGACTGCCAGCCCCGTTTGACCTCCTCTCCCATGTACATAGCCCTAAGACGTTACCTCATCTATAAAGTGAGCATGACAGTAATTATTGTTCTTTGTTAGAAATAAGTGAGAATATTCATATATAAAGTTGTAAGCTACCTGGCACAAGTGGACATTCTATCATTTCAACCCGCAAAAAAACTTCTGGCCAAAATTCTGCCAAAACCCACAAATGCCCTTGAGAGAGGGCTGCTCTGGTCATTGTGCTGCACTGTTTGTAGGCATTTTCTCTAAATACGCAACTCTTGGAATTGAGCTCTTTCTTACTAACATAGCTAACCTACACAATGGTCAGAAAACAAGATTGTTTTTATTTAATGGGAAGAAAAAATTTTATAACAAGAAATCATTTATACATAGCCCAATAATTTCAGCTTCACAAGCTGATGCCACTGCCTCTTCTCAGCTCACCTGCCCTTTAAAGTAACTCCTAGGCCAAAGCTATTTTTTTTTTCTGTAACGTTGGCTATATGAAAGTTGAAAGCCGTAGCAGCAGCAATACATGCTTATTTTCTACCTAACAAGTATTTTCCTAAGTGGAGGAAGAGAACATTATTTGAGAAATTGGGTGATTTTCCCAGATTTTTCCCTTAAAATGTCTCCCATCAGACCTCTTAGGGCAATGGAGTGTCCCAAGGTAGGTTCAGTTCAGCTAAGCTGCTCTTATTTTAAAATGATTATTTTATTTTCCTAAAATCACAATTTTCACAAATTAGTTCCCAATTTGATTCATTTTTAGAGTTCCAACCTAGGCACCAAATTGATTTATACAAATTAAATTTTAATTGTCCTTCTTGTTGATCCCAAATTGACATTTAGATTCATTATTAAGCACCTATTCTCTCCCAAGTAGCCTTTAGTCCTTTGATAGTTTTTTCCCCATAGAATTGGGTGAAGACTTTGCTAATTTCTCCAATTTTTGCTAGGCCTTCCTTCTGGTTTTCCTCCTGATTTTGTAGGTATTCCTTATCTAATCTGAAATTTAACCCATTTGCAATAGAACTTGCAAATAGTCTTCATGTTTTCTTAATCTGTTTATTTTGTCTATGACATTTTTATAGAGAAGATTTATAAATATAGTTTAATTTTTCCATATGATTTGTCTTCTCCTCTGTTCCTGTAACTATTACAGCATCTCACCAGTTTACCATGTCCTTTTGAATGAATGAACAGCAAAAGAACTGGTATACCAAAGAAAACTAGTGAATTCTGCCTTTAAGAGTCTACATTCTTGAGGTTATTTGTGGTCTCATTGTCTATCTTTTCCCAGTGTACCCACATGCTTCAGAAAATTGGTTTTTTGTTGTGTTTTTTTTTTTGTCAGTAAACACTGACAAAATATTTGGTTCAAATAGAAGCTATTGCTTAGTGGACCAGATGAATCTCATTAACAATTGTATATTTTAGAAGGTCATTTTTGAACCACACTCATGAAAAGAACAGTTGGACATATTCTCAAATTTATAAATTAGAGACTAGGAAGGCTACAACTCTATAAAGGAAAATCTTCTTTGATTTAGGGAGAAGCAAGGAATTTAATCATTTTCCCCTATTGGAAGGCCTTTTCTTCAGCAAATATAGGGTATACATCGGTATATGGACTTATATGGAAGAAAGTGGGCCAATGATGTCACAATTAATTTTTCTCTATTATTTTAGAGCATAAAATACTCCTCTTTTAATATTTAAAAGTGGCATTCACAGAGAAATAGCATGTTCTGAGTACTAAAACATTTTATATGCATATTTAAAGACTTTGGTCTTTTAATATAATTCTTAAAATGCAGCATCATTGCTGTAATTATTAGTTGCATTTCTCACTTAAAAAAAAACCTATTTGTTATTCACCAACATTTTAAAAGTGAAACAATCTACATGTTATTTCTTTGCTCATCCCATGCAAAGAGGGTTCCTATAAATAGCACAATTTGCAGTCTTTGGTAAGCTTTATTCTGGAGAAAAAAAATAATAGTTTCTGTTTGTGCCAGATGCTTTTCCAGCATTAAGTGCCATAAAAATTCCCTGAAGTGTGTTCAACAGATAAGGCAAAGTGCCAGGGAAAGGCAGAGAATGAAGTTGAACTCTGCTCACATATAAAATCCACTGAGACATCATATGCATATTTTCATTTTAAAATCAAAATGTGAGATTAATTCAACATGCATTTAACAGGCACCTATTTAGACATCTCTACTAGATCTTAGGGATGGATGGACAAGTACCATCAGGTCTTTATCTGTTGAGGGAAGAAGCAGACATTAACCCTTTTCTTGAAAGTGACAGAGGGGCTATCACAAGGTACATCCAAGACTACATGGAGGAGGTGACCTTCGGTGGATAGGCATCCATCTGGCAGGTAAAGGTATTTTAAGCAGAAGTAACTAGTCTGTCAAAGATTTGTGTGTGTGTGTGTGTTGCTTTCCTTAAGAGAATAAAAGGGAAGGTGATTGATTGCTCTTTTATCTACTCCACAGGCATAGAAACTATTCTTGCTAAAGAACAGACATTGTAACTGGGGTGTCAGTGGATGGTGGGAAGCAGGTATGTTTCGTTGAGGAGGAAGTTGGGGATTTCTCTGAGGAAGCAAATAGCTCATGTCAGGAAATGCAAGTTTTCTTTTGCTGCCACTATTACCAAGACTTGTGACAGCCTGATCCTCAGACATAACAAATTAGATTTAACATTCTTAATTTACACACACACCACATTCAGATGGTACAGATCCTATATTGAGGTAGATGTTGGGGTGCTTAGTTGAGGAGTTCAACAAGATGATTTTCCTTATCTTTAACAGTTCCATATGCAAAACTATTGTGGTCCTATCACTAGAGTTAAAACTCATTTCAAGTCTCTGACTTCAAAATGACTCCCCAACAGATTGAACAAAGATAGTCCTAGCTAAATGTTCCTCTTAGCTCTGCTAGCCTGTGTTCCCCTGATTTCAGAGCCTGCTGTTGTATGGAACCCCCCTCTGGTCAGGACCCTGCCATCAGAGTTCAGGGAGCCAGCTGGTCCAATTCCAGATAGCTAAAAATGGTAGTTTCACAACAGGAGCCAAGCAAAAACTCTCAAATTAACTTCTCTCTCTAATAAGTACTCTCTATTCTATCATTCACATTAGATACTTGAAAACATTAAACACTTACTGTTTAAAACTCATGACATTTGTAGAAGAGTTGAGAAGCTTTGAAAATATAAGCAAGTCCATTTAGACTATTTTTTCAGAACTACGTAAATTAATGTTTTTCCAGTGAGTAGTGATAGTGTATAAAAATCATGCTACACCTTGGATTATCTTTCTCCTCCTCCCTCTGTATTTTTCTTTTCCTATAGCTGTTACTGTTCATTTCTGTATCACGTTGTACAGAAGACAGGGACATGTTTAAAATAAAACAGCAATCACTTGAGCTCAGAAAGAACACTCTTAATTGAATCATGTTTTTTCACTTTGGAACACAATGCAAGAGGATTTCATTTTTATTCATAATGTAGTCATCTACTTGCATGTTCACTACTTAATCACACATTAAAATAAATGATCAGCTATCCTTTATTGAACATATGACTAAGGAGTAAAAATATATCACACCATGTTCTTCATTATATAAAAGATTTGGAAAGGTACATTCAGTAAGGAAAATGTGTAACAACGAACTATTTTATCTTTAAATTTCTTCTCAAAAATGTTAAGTGGAATAATAGAGAAAGCGCTCTGTTAGGTTACCGGAGAGATTTTATTTGCCTGCTTGCTGTGGATTTCCCTCAAAAAATAAATACAAAGTTCAGAAAGAACCCACATGTGCTTAGCACTGTGTCAATTTAATGCAAATAAAGTAGTAAATGCTGGTTGTAGTCAAGA
The DNA here is from genome assembly GCA_004024945.1 of Uropsilus gracilis. NCBI lineage: Eukaryota > Metazoa > Chordata > Mammalia > Eulipotyphla > Talpidae > Uropsilus > Uropsilus gracilis. The sequence goes on along the minus strand of PVHY01002336.1, from coordinate 17,650 downwards.
GTTCAGAATTGTGACACATGACTTGGCTTTTGCTTATTTTATCATAAACTGAGGATCCCTCAGTCCACATAAAATGAATCATAGGAAAACATCCAATACAGATGTAAGAATAATGAGGTTAGAAGGTCATGAGGGAACAACAATTAGCTTAGAAAGAAAAGGTCAGGTCAATCTGGGAAAAAACCACAAAGACTTGGAAAGTACCTATGTGGTGTTTTAAAAAGCATTAAAAGGCAATTTCCAAGGCCTATTTGTTTTCTTCAATAGAAGTTCCCCAATTACATATCTAATGAGTTATTTTTAACCTGTTTTATGGCTTATTCTGTGGAAACTTTTGATGATCTTTCTTGGGTAAAATTCATTGCTTAGATTATAAATGTTCAATTTTCAAGTGATTATACATTAATTTTTTTTTAAGGACAAGAAAGATTAACACTACCAAGGATAACAGAACTGAAGCTTAGAAAGGGGAGGAGGGAGGGCAAAATGAGGAGAGAGATGAGCACTAGGGGTCAAGGTCATGGTTCACAGATGATAGGGTGGTGGGAGAACTTTGGGGTATACAATGCTGTAAGAATAAAATGCATAAAATCAATACATTTTTTAAAAAACTGTATTTTGATTCCTTGTACATGAAGGGGCCATCTTGGAGAAATTTCAATAACATTTGAGATGAGTGTTTTTGAAACTTCGTGTGCATCAGAATCACTTGGAGAGCTAATAAAACCTGGGTTGCTAGCATCAGCTCCATCATAATTTCTGACTCAAGAGTTCTGGGATAGAGGTTGATTATTTCCATTTCTAACAAGCTCCCAGCTGCCGCTTCTGCTGTTACTTGTCTGGGAATCACTTGAGATCTAATGCTTTATGCGAATGCCAACTGAAGATGAGAGTTGATAATAAAATAATTAAGACAAAAGAAGCGCTTGGGAATTCTCTATTGCTATAGATAAATGATATCTAAAACCTTTTGTAACCACTGACTTAGGATGCATACTGCTCTTGGTTCCTGTGGCTGATCTCTATACAGTATTAGATTTAAGTCATCACATGCAACATAAAAGCTGCGAGAGAAAAATAGTATGAAATGTAGACTTTTTCCCAGGAGCAATTTTTCAATAGTTCTTGAAATCTAAACTACATATTCTAGAGTTTAGGGAATTATTATATTGTGTCTTATTTCATTTTTTTTAATCACCACAACCATAATCTAAACTAAAAATTTAAAAATATGAGATCTTAAAAAATAAGAAAGAATTCTTCTGGTTCAAATGTTATACCTCCATTCCTAAAGAGATTGTTTGCTTCTGTAATACCCATATTTTCTGCATTTCATTTTAATATTCATTCTGTTTTAATAAAAATTTAATGATACAAAATTGCATTGTATCACAAACTAACACCACCCTCTTCCTTTTGAAATCCTGTGTTTATGAAAATTAATTGGATATGATAATCAGATATGTATGTTTACTAAAATGTTCCTAGTTTTACAACGCATTGGTGCTAATGGAATATGATGTTTGAACATTAAATTCCTAGTGAGTTTCACAGGATGACAGTGATTTATAAAAAAACCTTGTTTACTTAATTCAATAAAATAAATATTTGTCTGTTTCAAAAGAATGAATCCTATTCTCCACAGTTAGCCATTGAACAGTTCTTTGTATCTTCTTTGGAATGCCCTATGCGTTGAAACTAGAGGCCATTTAGAAATGAGAAGAGTAACGTTTGAATATTGAGAGTTTTGATTCCTGCTGCCTCAGAGTGGTGATGCCATTTACAGAGGTATCACTTTGTTGTAGAAGAATGTGCTTGCATGTCTTTAGTGCCCACACTTGCCTCTGAGGAGATATTTAGTAATTCCATGGAATCATATATTATTCAAGGTAGGGAGTAGTGGTTTTTATTATAGGATACACTAGTGTTCCAGTTATTATTTAAAAGTGATTTAAATCTAATACTTATTGTTCTGTTCCTATCTATGAGTATTATGACCATCTAAATGAGTTTTATTTTAAAATACAGAATTCTGAAATGTGCTATATTTTAGAAGTAGTATGCTTAAGAAGTAGCATGCTTGTTTAACCTTGAAATCACCCTTTAAAAAATAACTGCTTATGTCTGATGGTTCCCAGATTTCTGGAAGTAACTTTGTTCAGAGACTGGCTCATAAATAGGAAACAACCTCACAAGGAATGTACTGTATTGTGTTACACCCCTCTGCCTAAAGGATGAGCAGATGAGACCCAAGGAGACACCTCTGGTCATTGACTGCTTTTCCACAACTCCCCAGAAATATTTCTTCTTAGATTTTAACTTTACTTATAGTCATAGAGAAGAATAACTATGACCAAATAATCTATCCAGAAGAGCTGGCTCCTTCCTTTACACAAGATTCACACCTATGTACAAAACATCTATATTAAGGTGCACCACGAGTTAGAAACCAACACACATCGGCTAGAAAAGCTATATTCATATTCCAAGAGTAGGCCAATGAACTTGACAAACATTCAAATAAAGGTACATAGCAATAAAAAGAAAGAAAAAAGTAAGGGAGGGAGGGAGGGAAGGAGGGAGGGAAAGAAAGACTCAGAATGGTTATCTGTCAACACTGGGTGTCCAACTTGTATGTTCACCTCACTCCCAACATAGGAGGCACCAGCATAACCACAATGATGCTCAAAATGCTATTATTAAAGTGCACAAAATTATTATTCCTGCTGTGTTCCATCCTTTTCCTTAGTCCTACATGTTTTGGCTTCTCCATATCATTTTGAACCTTGATTCCTTAGACTTTTTTGTTTTAAATTTGTAGGCAATTTATTTTAAATTTGTAGACAGTAAAAAAGACAATTGTTTTTATTAAAAAAACAGATTATTTTTCATAAAATCATTATCAATATGCTTCAGGACTATTATTCAATGAATAAGTGAGTATATTTTTTTGTTATTTTGTTTTATTTTGCTCTTTATCAGCACATAGTTGGATATCCAGCAATTACTGTCCACTTTTTCACTGCTCTCTTTCCATAACTCCCTGAGCCATTTCACTTGTTGCAAACACTGTCCTAGCTGACCCTGGTACAGAGAGTACTTTTGCATACTTTCTTAGCTTGTGTGGTTCTTCTGGAGAATACTTCTTAATATTCAGAATAGTGATATTCACCCAATCCTATGATGTATTGAGATGATGTCTTATCTGATTTGAGGTACCACTGAGAATGCAGATTTTCTGGGAACCTTAAAATGTGTGTTTTGGAGATACAAGTGGAGATAGCACTGTTAATCTAAACCTGTCTTTAAGTATGTGGTATATAGAAAACATTCACTTCTGTATCACAAATAGGAAAGCAGGAATTAAGAAACTTTGCTTTCAGGGAAAACATTAACCCGCTGCCTAGACAAGATGACCAACCATGTTGTGGACTTAGTTGAATATGTTGCCTCTGAAAGGTATGGCCGGAGGACTTGGTTTATTTTAAAAAAAGAGAGCTAGATTGGTAAAAGCAAAGGACCTCAGCTCTATCCATCAAATAAATATACTCCCTATAGATTCTAGCAAACCAATCTATCACTGGTTCTTGAATTAAATGAATTAAATTGAATTAAATGCAAATCTTAACTTCATATTTTGACTCACACTATGTCTTTTGATGTTACATGTTGTTGGAAGACTTGTAATTGATGCATGAGTGTCCTCTCTGTTCAGACTGTTTCTAATATTAATTTCCTTGTCCAGTGTTCTTTCAATAAGGGTACCTAATACTTTGAGGATACTTAACAGAATGATGCAAAGGAAGGTAAAGATCAATTCCTTATAAAAAGTTAAATGGCAACACCCTATTTACCACCATTGCTGTGATGAAGAGGACAATGTAATTATTATTTTTCTGGAAAATAGAATGTTGAGTGTGAACAAACCCTGGGAATGAGGGGTAGTCTAATAGGCATAGGCTTCCCCTGAGATTTCTTCTTTGTGAGGTGACATCTTTAATGGTTTTGAGCTAGTAAACTTTATGACCTAAGAAGCTCCCTGCCCACTTCAAACCCAAGCTGCAAAGGGCCCCCCAATAAGTAAATATAGGTAAATATAGATTTCTTTAAGATGATTGCCATTTCAATTAATGAGCCTCTCTAATACTGAAAAAAGATAGTGTTAAAAGAAACTCAGGGAAATATATATTACTGTTTTTTTTTAAAATCATCTCACAAGGCACAGGCAAAAAAAAAAATCACATTGACTCCATTAGGTAGTCAAAACACATCTGAGTCTCATGACAATGGATCAGGGCATAAAGGAGCCATGTATTGAAATAATTCTACTACCTCTAATTTCCTAGACTACCCTCTGCAGGAAGCAAAGAGAGAGAAAGAATCAGAAAATTGCTCAGCTTCCATATACTCCATTTGGACCCAGGTAGTGCATTTGCTTTTGAACTCTCAAGCTTCAATCTGTCTCCAGGGTGCCTACTTCCCTTGTTAGATGTGAACTTTCCCTTGTAGATACCTGTTGGGGACTGTATTAATAAGACACATTGTTGAAAAAAGAAAACACATTTTCTGAGCCAAGAAGGTGAGAGCTACTCTTTTCTAGGGCCCTTGTTAACCTTTGGGAGCCCAGCATCTTCTGTGGCAGGACAAAGGCAATACCGGTGTAAATTCTTATTTTTTCCCACTCCGCAAAGAGAACGTTGTTGCTGCATTAGGGTTCGGTTGTATTTCTTTAAAGAGAAGTGATAGACTATTCCTTCCTGAGTTTTTAGCACTTGATTCCCATTGCTTTCCAGCATCATTCTAAAAGATTCCCCTTGTTTGGCCACAGCCAGAATGAGCTTGAATGGTACCTATTATTGAAAGGGAGTCTGTATTTGCAGCAATACAGAGAATGCCAGTTTAGAAATGAGCCTTATTGCATGGTTCATTTTGTTCTCCTTTGTAGAGCCAGGCTGCGGCCCACTACAAAGGCACGAAACATGCCAAGAAGCTCAAAGCACTGGAAGCCATGAAAAATAAGCAGAAATCTGTAACTGCCAAGGACAGCGCCAAGACTACCTTCACCTCCATCACTACCAATACCATCAATACCAGCTCTGACAAAACAGGTTAAGCGATAATTTTTGTTGTTGTCCTTGTTGTCAGCATTTTCATTATTGTTTGGGGCTCCTTCCCTTGCCTGCTCCCATGTCTGTGTCCTCTGTCCCTTGCCACATCAACTCATGCTTCATCCATCTTTCTGTACAATGGTAACAGTCTGCCCTTGTTTTTCCAATGCTTGTAAGAGATTAAGATAATCTTTCATCATCTCATAGATTTTGCTTTGGAGACAGCCCTAGCAGTGGCTGTTGTAGATAACGAGAGAGTCATAAAGGCATGCAAAGCCACGTTTCCAGTAACCCTTTTTGATAAGCGAACCTTTCATTGTATGTTGTTTGCATCTTGTATGCAGCACCTTAGCTCTAACTGCCTGGCAGATTTGATTTAACTGTGAGTACCTAGCAGAGTATGCCAAATTAATCGAGAAGGCCCCAATAAGAGTATTATTACTGACAGGCCTTCTTCTCATAAATCCCAAACACTGCATTGTTTTAAGTAGTGGCTTGTGAATCTGGGCTTGTTACGGCTGGGTAACCTTCCCTCGGCATATACAGGTAAGTGTTATTGATACCAATTATTCTTTTTAACAGAGTCTTCGCAGTGAAATAATGGTCTCTGAAGGGCCTCAGGGGAGAGTTCCTGCAAACAACACATTTATTCACAACAGAGGAAGCCAGTGGGAATTGCCTAAACTAGTATTTTAAAATATAAGACCCCTGGCCCTCAAAGTTACATAAAAGGTCCCTTGTGATTCACAGGTAGATGCTAGTACTTGTAGGTTGTTTTCCCCTACCAACAGCAATGATCGGGGAAAGTAGGTTAAGTTCATCACTGATGGTAATGTCTTAACGAGAGAATCTTCCGATCATGACCATTGAAATAGAAAATGCTAACAATTTATTATACATGGTAGTGCCCATTAGACACATCGATGCCCCTCAAAAAAACATGGAAATTCTTGTTCCTTTGGATGTGTGTAAGGAATGGTGATGTTCTGGTTCTCACATCCTTTTCTCATATATGCTTAGTAGATACATCATGCTCCCTCCCTGAGAACCCTGTGTGCTTACTAAGGCTGAGAATGTTTCTCATCCTAAACCCATCTGCTTTGCTTAGCATGGTACAGCTGCTAACTAAAATGTCTGTGGATGGTTGAATCTGCTCCCATATCTTTGCATCTCTGACTTATCCAATTTTTTGTCACGACCTACTCAAGGGAAGGAAAATGGTGCTTGTCATGTTCACTGCTTTGATATCCAGAGTTAGAACTGGATTGTGCCATCTTGTTACGTTAGATATAAAACCTTCCAGGGGAAGCATTTATCTCTTTTGTAATAATTGAAAACTCATACCTCATTTTGGGGGTTAGAGGGGAATGGTCAGGGATGAGACAAATGTGTCTAATTTCTGCTTTCAGGTATGGGGGCATAAGCTGAGATACATAAAACCATAATTTCTATGAATAAATAGTTCTCGCTCCCTCTCTCTCAAAAAAAAGAAAGAAAGAAAGAAAGAAAAGAAAAAGAAAACATGGTAGACTGGGGGGGCAAGAAAAAGAGTTTAACATAAAGGTTTGCTGCAAAGAGATGAGTTTAACATAAGAGTTTGATTTTTAAGGTTTTACTTGCTCTTCTAGTCAAAGACATTTTTCAATAATGAGTTATCTTGACTCCTCTTTAAAAGACAAAAATCTCCCTTATGCTAAGGATGCATACTAGTGTTAAAATTTGTGTGCATATTTTGGATAGAACTGCTAACTCTTCTAGCAACAGTCTAGAACTGGACTAGGAAAAGCTTCTGGTGTGCTGTCTGAAGTCATACTTCTATCCCTAAGCTTAGTGTTAAGTATCTCAGTTATCAAGGGTCTAGCCTTTTAGACATTGAATGGAAGCAAATTTTGGATTGAGTTGTGGGGAAGAATCTACATAAAATAAACATATTTTCAGTGGAAATGTATTTGTGGTAAAACTTACCTGATAATGGGTAGCGTGTTGAAATGGTGAAATAACTCTTGAAGCTGGAGAAAATTTCAGTAGCAGAAGGTTAGTAGAAATATCCTAAAGACAAAGGACAGAATTTATGGTTATCAAGAAGATCATTGTTTCACTAATCTGTGGGAAAATATACCCATGGAAAAAAAAGGCCTTGTAAGTTGAAAAACTAAGCATTCCAGCAAACTCACTCAATGTATAAAGCCTAGTTATAGCCTTTAACTGGGTTTTCCACAAAACTGCTAATGAGAAGGAGTCTAGAAAAACTGCTTTCATTTCAGAGTCACTCTGTGTGCTGCAATATAAATCAGTGACTGACAAATTGGAGTTTTCTTAAAACTATTACTTATCCTTTTTATTGCTATTTGCTTCCACACACTGATTAGGAAAGAATACAGCTCTGAAAGTAAAAGAGTCTCTGAGTTAGATTCCCAGAAAAGTTCAATATTTGGACACAGAAGAGAGAGAGAGATGAATCTAGAATCAAAATTTATGTATTTTTAATAGGAAAAATACTTAACCCTTCTTCCTAGTTCACAGGTTGTTTAGTGAGTGGTTGACATAACCATACATAAAACATAAACATAGATCCACTAAGTCACCGTTTACTAATTTTCTAAATCATTCTTAATAAAAGTATTAAAACAACATAAAAAATTAATTCCTTAAGGAAAATGATATATGTGCAATGATTTTGCAGATGTAAACCTTTGGAGAAGATCATAGTAGTGACAGTGAAAAGGACAGTGAGAGATGCACACTTGAATTTAGAAAATTAATTTGGAAGTTTCCTGGGATTCTTTTTAATACAAGAAATAAAATACTCATAAAAGTCAAATTTTCACTGTGAATCTATGTGATAAAAATAATCCTGACAATTCCTGTTAAATTTCTGAATTGTGTATTACAGGATTTAATTACTGCCTTGAGTTAACAAATATGTCTAAATAACCTTTGGAGTGAGCTCTTATTCACTAACTTAATAATCTCAAATATTGTTCATTAATTTTTGTCTGTCTACATACTGAACTTTTGAGTGAAAGATGGTTTCAGTGATTAGCCACCTGGCTGCCCACAGAAAGTCTGGCTCCCCTCTCATGCAACAAAAAGGCATCCCCTAATATGAAAGCATATTTAATTCCCGTGGTCTGATGAAGAGTGTTAAGTTGGTGATTTATACAAAGAAAAACTTACAGTCAAAAACAATAGATTCACACAGTAAATATTGTCTATGACAGTACATTTTCACAAAAGGTCAGAATAACCGTCCATTTTTTAAGGAATAGGTTCTTTATATTTTGCTTAAATCATCTTTTTGACAGTATTTTTTAAAATTTAATCACATCTATATATATTTTACCTCATTATAGTTCCCAGGGTTCTCCTACCACCTTGTCCCCATGAACCATCATCTTAACCTTTTGTGCCCATCCCTTCCCTGACTTCACTCCCCTCCCCCTCTCTTGCTCTCTGATTCAGTTCTGTTGACAGTTTAAACTAGCATCTTTAATGAACCTTTTTAATATGGAAAAAGCAATGACAATAAATAAGAAATTATACTTCAGTATCTTGACAAATGTAACTCAGTTGACACTCCTAGAAAATGACAACTTTTTGATGATTGATTTTCAGATTATCAACTTCATTCTCATGCTAGATGACACTCTGACTTTACTTGCCTTTTTGGACAATCTTTCTCATTCCACAGTCTACCATGGATACTAGGTTATAATACAGTCATAAACAACTTCCAAACTCCAGTGGCTTTCACAGCTAATCACACTGTGTAGCAATTGCGTCTTTTCCCCTTCACTGGTGGTTGAACTCTGGAGCCACGCTTGAGAAGCAGTCACTAGCAACTCTTGTTAGACAGAGAGAAAAAAGTGACAGAGAGAAAAAAGAACATGCACATAGTTTTCCTCTCACTTTTCATTAGCAACTCACATGGTCAAGTCTAATTATAATGGACAAGAAAAAATACTCTCTTCCAGAGATCAAAAAAAAAAAAATTAAAATACTGAGCAATAAGAACTTTCCACCATGGTTTCCACTCTCACTGTGCTTGTGATCTTAGTGTTTCCCATCACCAACCTTGTTTTTCAGCTAAAACTGACCTGATTTTCCATTTTTAAATCATTTAAATAGTTTACCAGTCCCAGTTTGATTAATTCAAAAGTCAGATAGACCTCATCTTGACCATCATCCCCAGTTTTCTCGCCATTCTAATCTCTTCTGATTTTATTTTTGGTCCTGCCATTCACAGACTGTAAACTTTCTAGTTGCTGTAGCCTCATCTTGCTATCTCCATCCATAACTTTGTTCCATTGTTGGAATCTGTTTCATGAGAGTCCCAGAAAATAGTTTTTTCTCTTTCTTATACAAAACACTAGGTGTGTCTTGCCTGAACAGTTGCCTTTCTCTCCAGGCAATCTAACTGCCTTCCTTCTTACCCCTTGAAAATCATAGCCCCTCTTCACCTTCATTGTAGCCCCCCAATGCAGAGATCATAGTACCTTCCCATTCTGCATTATCTTTATGTTGAACCTTATGATTTTCAGTGGTTTACCTACAACCTGCCTTTCCAATTTCTTTTCTTTAGCTCATCTGCAACCTTCCACAATAGGGACACATCTTGTTTTTCCATCTTCATTTCTTACACTTTTCTTCTAAACTTCTCCCTTCAAAGTATTTGACTTTGTTTCTCCTGCCTAGGAAATCCTTAGCAGCCCATACTTTTCTAAATTACTCTATCATAAAAGTCTAAGTTTTCTATGTCTTTATCTTCTCCTTGTATTAGATGACAGATTCATTGAGAACATATACTTGATAATCTTATATTTACTTGTTTTCTTGTATTACTGCAGAATATTTGTTGCAGGATACTTTTTTATATAAAAGATGAAAAAAAGGAGTTTTAAAACTTGAGACAATAGTTGTGTTTTTTAAATAAAGCTTTAGATACTTGTATTTGTGCATAAATGGTTCCATGAAAGAACTATGATTCTCTTAATCTAAGAAATTCTAAGATCTTGTTATTAAATGTCATAATTACAATTTTTAATAAGGGCATAAAATTTAACCCCTAAATTGTGTTTCTTTGTTTTGAGATTCTCAACTTGCACAAGTAGGAAACATGATACTCTTGATGCTATCATGTGACTATAATGAGTTAGTTAGCATATTGAATAGATAGATTTACCTTAATCAAGTAAGCAAGATCTGGGAACATTTCTTACTGGTTCTATTGTGTAATTCTCTTTTCAGAGTCTGAATGAATTGCAAATTAATTCATGAAACAAAGATACTATCTCACAATTTGTTAGTACTTATCCCTCTTCTGAGTCAATCTTCTTTGTGTCCATGTGCCCATCTCTTCTCCTTTTTTTTTCTAAATTTAATGTTATAAATTCAGGGATATTGTGCTAATTTGACTCAAAGTTGCCAATAATAAAATACTTTTGGTTCTATGGTTGGGTAGGTCCCTAAATGCAAGGGAACTTTTGTTTATTCTGGATTAAATATGGGCTCTTTCTTAAATTTCACATTATTTGTCCAGAGCCTTTTCTAATGATAAAGAAGATATCAGATGTGAATGATGGCCAGTGGTTGAAAATAAGCATATCAGGAAATCGAGCCTTTTTAGGGAAACCAGTCCAGTGTAAGGGCCCTAAGTGTGGATCCTGTCCTTTCCTGAACATCCCCCTCTCCAGGCCCTAAGTCCCTAGTTGTAAAGTAAAACCAATCCAGATGTCATAGGAAAGAGACACAAGGGGGATTTAACTGTGTTGTTGTTTTTCTAAGGAAGAGAGGAAATAGATTCTTTTCTTGATATTGGCTTCAAACAAATATTCTAAATGTTCAAAATTGCAACAGAATACAATCTGAACCATGATATAGGACGCCATAAGTCTTGATATGGGACCATAGGTTTATCTAGTAGATATAGCATAGTATTGATTACACACATACTGATTTATATGTAAAAGTGTCATTAATACCAGTCTCTAAAATATCCCTCTACATTCGGTGTTCAAAATCAACATTGTACATTTCTCATAAAAAGAGAAACAAATGCTTTTGTGGCATATGAATCTATAGCTTGGTTCAAGTTAAAAGGCAGCATAAAGTCCTTTGGAAAGGAAGTGTCACCATCCACACTTAGGCTCCAGTGCAAGTGTATGCAAATGCCCTCCTGGAGTAATGGAAATGGTACTAACTCTTAGGCTCTTTCTTTTCTGACTCATTCTCCTGAACAAAGCCTCCCTAGGACCTTTGCTACTATGATAAAGAACCATTCTGCCTGCATCTTAGCACACCAATTGAAGCACCATTGCAGACCATTTATGCCTAAAGTACTTTTCCTTTTCTTAGTACTGACATCTGACATGCTTCAGATTGGTCCAAGAGACTTGATCAAGTGTTCCCTTCTCAAGATGTTTGATAAGTGCTAGCAGAGTGTGCTGATAACAGGTCTCTAGTGAGACTGAAAAAGAGAAGGGAAATGCTTAAGGAAAACAAAAGTCACTATTTAAATATTGCACTTTCCAGGATCTTTGTATGTGACCCTATGGTGACATGTTTTATATGACAGTGACATGGAAATGATAAAATACATTCTATCCTGGTTAGTATGTATATGAGGTCAAGATGACTGGCATTTTGCTGGTTCTCTTAAACTGATAAAGTTTTGGCCCCAGTTTATCACAGAAAGCCATGCCTTAAAACACAGAGGAGTTTCACAATGAAACCTTCTTCTGGTCAATAATAGGTTGTCTTCCATCGCATAAATGAGAGAAGAAGGAAGGACTTAAGCTCCCCAAGAGACTTGTCATCTAGCTTTCTTTAGGAGCTGGTGTGTGGTGTGAAAGGTACAAAGGGAAGTAAAACTAAACTGACGAGTTAGTGCATGCATTTATTTTACAGTCCAAAGGAACTAAGTCCCATACCTGTGTTTGAGTGTATGCATGCGTGCAGGTGTGTGTGCAGGTGACTGTTGTTCTTTAAAAGACATATCAAATCTATAAAAGGTAAATAATAAGCTAAACAGCTAACCAGTATCTATGAAAATACCAGACATCTGCATGAATTTTTAAAATCAAATTAAAACTTCCACTTCCTTTGTCTGCAGATACCCTGCTTTTGGAAACATCTGTGTCTATGTGTATGTTTGTATATGTACGTTGCTTAATTCAATCAGTTTTTCTTCCTATTTTTCCACCGCCTCCTCTCCCCCAGTTTTTCACCCTATTTTTATGTTGCTCTTGGGAATTGACTTGATACAGGCTTATATGATGATGAAATACATCAGTTGTAAAATAATGTTCTTCATTAAGAACCTAAAATATAACAACAATTGAATAACAGTCAACATATGCAGTCAACAGAATGTGAAATGAACACATTTGTTTAAAACGTCTCCTTCAGAGAACGTTCTCTCCAAAGTAGAAAAGTGAAAGAGTTGATATCTGTAAGTGATAGAAATGATGTGTGAAACAAAATACGTTATAGCCCAGCCCCCCTTTTTTTGCTGTCAGGACAGAAAACTTCTATTGCATTCTTAGTAAAACACAAACTGAAATAGATATTTAAATCAAGAGCTACACTTGCATTTACATTCCAAACCTTAAATTTGAATTCCATACCTTAAACATGGCATGAAAACTTGTTTTGTGATCCATCTCTTGCCTTCCAAAACTGGCGGTCCTATTTGCCCAACAAGCTCACTTAATAATTGAGAGCAAGTGTATACAGTGATTTTCTAGGAAACACTATTTTTACCTCACTATATCTCATGAAACACAGTGATACACGGAGCATATGCATACAGCACATATGTACATGGGCACACACAAGTTTATATGCCTACATTTACACATTGCCTGGCTAACTCCTGTTCCCATGCTTCCATGCAATCTTTGACCTGCTACTTGTTCTCTTGTTTCCATGCAACCTTTGGCCTAACACCTATTGTAATTGGGTGGCCACCTACATGTCAACCTGTGAAATGTTCACTTCTTAATGGAGCGTATACCTGTATCCCATATGTTTTTATCTGGTGACTAACAATTCCTTAGACCAATAAACAACAAATGATACTGTATTGATTCTATTTCAGGAAGATTTTCCTTTTCACAGTAAAAACTAACACACTCCAAAACATGTAATAACACTTAGAATGTATCAAGTCAATTAGTTTTACTACTTAAATGCTATTACAGCTATCTGCTTTATAATACAAATTGAGAGCACTAACCAGCATAACCCAGAATTTGAATGCGTAACCCTTGGGTTGAGTATTTCCCAGAGACAGCATAAAATTAAGTTGCTATTTTAATTATCATAATTGCATTCAGATTCATCATTAAATTACTGTGCTACTTCAGTTTCTAATGAGAATTAAAAACATTTTTAAAAGTTCTATTGAGTCAGATTGAGTTACTACTAACTTCAAGTTGTCACATTGTCATTGGGTTAAATTTGAGGGCAGAGAACATATTGAAGTCTGCAGTATTGTTTTGTGCCCCTGGCCGGCTGTAGTCAGTGCTGTGGTTTGCTTTACTTTTGTTTATGACTCAGTTTGGAGGCAGCCTTGACAACATTTTGCACTTAGGTGATTACATTAATCAATCATGCTCAGCCTAACAGTTGGCATCTGGCCAGAGTCCAAGGTGAAGGTCAAGATGCTGAATGTGTGAAGACCTTGACCCATTTGGACCTTCTGTCTCCCTGATAGCTCTCCAGTACAATTAAGCAAAACCAAGGGACAAAAAGAAATGCATTTTTTGCATGTTGCTGAGGAAGTAGAATGTGTGGAAAACTCCCATTCTCCTCTGCCATGGTCACAGATTTGAGACTCTGACTCAAGAACTTTAGGTTATTTATTTGTTCTCTTATCCACACAGTCATTCATAGTCAGTCATCAGCCTACAAGTCTTTTCTAATAATTTGGTGATTAAAATCTAATGTGTAACGTAGACATTCTTCCCTTAATGTGTTTTCAGTCTGTTTGGAAAAATAAGAAATAGACATAAAATATAAACCAAAGTAGAAGACAGTCTGATATAATGCTGTAAATTTCTGGAGCATTTAATATGACCCTTTCATGCAAGGAAGGCAGAGGTATTGCTAACCAGAGTGTGCGAAACTGAATGTCAGGAGTGTTCAGTACTCAAGTAACTCCTTGGATAAAATGTTTCCTTTAACCAGCATTTAACTAATACTAAGTATCTGTTAGTGACTCATTTCCTCCAAGGAGACAAAGAAGAAAAAGCGTGTCAAAGTGGTTTACAGACTCTTAGGTGCTTGTGAGAGTTATAGAGACTCGATGCTTAGAACTGGACATTCTTAGTTTGCAGATAATAATCCAGGTTCTTAGTTAACTAACTTAGGTCAATAAATGTATGAGGGGCAGCGCTAGGATTTTAACCTAGGTTTGATGCCTGTAGCTTGGCTGTCTCCTCTTTGGCTGGAAACACTTAACCCTCCCTTAGTCTGTATTAGCAAAGGCCCCAAATTGGGTGATTAACTGATATCACTGTGTCTGCTAGTATTACTCAAGATGGCTCCTCTTCTTTTGCAAAACACCCCTAAGCCACTGCTGTAAATATCTGTCATTCCATATCAGACCTCAGACCTTGAAAAGGTTCTAATGTCTGTATATGCCTGTATTTATGCTCATCATACTTTCATTGTTGTTTTCACCTGCATGGAAGGTGTTAAGAAAAGATAAAATTCAGGGCCGAGGGTTTTTGTTAGCCTGTATTTTATTGACTCTGCTGCTATTTTTATTGTTTCCTAGACAGAAAAGCTTCGCACTTATTGTAAAGTATCATCTTTGATCTCTCAATGTAAAGTTTATAGTGTATAATTTAGGAGTTGATGCGAAACCATGTAAACCTTGCTTTTTCTATTTATGTTTGATTTTGTGACTCTATCTAGATGATGCTCTCTTTCTGGGAAAACAAAACCTCAGATCAGGTACAAAAGATAATCTTTGTTTTCAGTCATGTATTAATTCTTCAGAATGCGTGTAAAAACCATCAAATAGAGATATATTACCAAAATTGGGAGAGATTAAAGTCTCAAGAGATCTATTATTTCCTAGGAATTGCTACTTTGAGAAAGTTTGTTGTTTTGTTTTGTTTCAATTCTTCCAAGCAGCTAACATGTATTTACTATGGTAATTTTGGTTAGTGAAAATCCAGTAACCTAGAAAGGGTTGGTTAAAATATAAGCTTCCTCCTATATTACAAAGACATTTTAGATCAGCATGTAGTGATAATTAAAAATAGATTGTCTAAGGCCGGGCATGGTGGCACATGCCTGTAAGCAACAGCCTAGGAAGTCACGACCGGGGCCAGGGATCACAGTTCAAGTCCCGCTGGGGGCATGTAGCGAGATCTAGTTCCAAAAAAATATAGCTGGGCGTGGTGGTGCATGCCTGTAATCCCAGCTACCTGGGAAGCTGAGGCTGGGAATTGCTTGAGTCTGTGGTACCCTAGACAATGTGAGCCTGCGGCGGACAATTGTGAGCCTGCTGTTCCATAAGCAAAAATAGCGAGGCCTAGTCTCAAAAAAAAAAAATAGTCTAGAGCTTGAGGTCATAAATGCTTTCTTTTATATATTTAACAATTATCTCAACAGAAAAATCAGTCTAGTTTTTATTTATATAGCTTTAAATTTTTGAATATATTATCATAGAGATTGTTGCGTTTTTACTAATGAAAAATATTTAACATGAAGAATTATTTCTAAGTGGACAGTCTCATTTTAAAGAGTTTACTTTGCAGAGAATATGTCAGCAATGGGACATTTCCTGTTATTTCCTGTTAGAAACAGTTCATAAATGTCTCATTTGCTAACTATTACAGAAAAATATGCTAGTGACATCATGTCTGTCTCTTAATGATTTTCAGGTACTAGCATATGTTAACCTTGTATCCTAGGAAGGGGGGGAATTACTCATCACACTGAAAGCTGAATGGATCTTAAAGGAATTTTTAAAGCAGTAGGTGAAAGCCAATACTTCAAAAAAAAAAAAAACCCCAATATTATAATCATACTATGGGTCTTTGTATTAAGTACTACTGACCTAATTGCTTTGGTTAGAACAGTGATTGATAGAATGATTTATTTGTGGCCATCAATGGACATCAGTTGCACTGAGTCCATCCACTATTACTCCCATTATCTGAAAGGGTAAAGGTGACCTCTTCTATTCAACTTGAAATTAACAGAGGAAAGGAAGATAGTCTTATGAAGTTGTATTTTGTAGAAGTTTAAATTTTTTAATACAAAGAGTCATAAAGGAAAGAGGCTCACTGGGACTTGGTTGACAAAGTTAATTTTTCATGGAGGTCTCATTCAGAGGCCATAAAACATATCTGTTCAACTTTGTCATCGGGTTAGTGTATTTCAGAGTTTGGTTTTAAAGACTATTTGTGTTCACTTAGATACCTGAGAAATGTTATCTTGTCGTCAAAATCCTACCCAATGTGAACTTCACAATTCAAGAGTTCCTGGTTTTATCACTTGTTTCCTTGTTCCAGAAAATTATTTCCTATAATACCTATAATATGTCTATGAGACTATTAACTTGGGCTTAGCATAGCAGAAACAGGTCAACATTAGTATAGCAGAAAAAGGTCAAAAAGAAAAAGACAGAAACCAAATGGTTTCACCAATATATGGGACAGAGGAGAAACAAACAAAAGGCCAGGAGAAAAAGTCAAGACTAGGAAACAACCAAACTAAAGTACACAACTGGGCATTGGGGGAAAGGATGAGTGGGAACAGTCGGGGGGAGGTGGTAAGTGACCCCCAGGGATTACAAGGATATGATATATACATATATAAATTATTTAAATTAAAATATATATGTATATAAAACTTCCAAAATGGAGTGGAAAAAAAAAGAAAGAAATACAGCTGTGTAAACAAAGGAGCTGTATTCAAAAAACATTATTTAATACATGTGGCAGGTTAGATTTGACTCTCATACCACTCCCTGTACCTCCAAGTATTGGGCTATTTAATGTTGTTTCAGTGAACTTGATATGCAACATGAACCACTTAAGCTTGGTAGTGGAAGCAAAACAATTATTTTTTAGTAGTAGCTTATGTGTTTTACCAGCAGCTCTACTAGCATTGTGTTTGAACATTGCTCATGATACTGAGATGAAGTGGTCAGCTTTGGAATGGGTAGAAGAGGAGGCCTGCTCCCCTGTGTAGTTACAGTCCAGTGGCAGTTTGTGTTGGAGTCACCTGGAAGCCTTCTTCATTCAATGCTGTTGATGGTGTATGTTGGCTGAAGCCTCAACTAGGGCTATCAGCTGGAGCATCTCCTGGAGTCATTTCTGTGCTCTGAACTCGGCACTGATGGCACCTGGATTCTACTGTTAAGCTTATTGACCTCTCTCTCTTTCTATGGCTTTGCCTCTAGACTGAGATTCCTCCTGGATATGACCTACTGGCAAAGTCACATTTAAGAAGGGTATGTGAGATGGGAGTTGTTGCTATTGCCATTTTGTAAAATAAGATCTTCCGTCCTATCCTATCCT